>PVKM010020438.1:0-23353 GCA_004027735.1 Carollia perspicillata | reverse complement strand
AGGAATAGCCTTGTCTTCTTGCAAAGCTGTGCTCCGTGAATGCCCCCCTCCCAGAGGGCATGGTAGGGCAACTGCCTTGCCTCACTACAAGATTGGGGGTTGCCAGAGTATGGCCATCACAGAAAATCTTGGGTTCTTCAGCCAATTGCAGGCCCCAAATAGAAGAGAAAGCATTTCCCTGTCAGTATATCCTCAACTTTCAGAAGCAGCTGAGTTCTGGTCTCCTCACTGCCCAGGTGCATTCAGCAGGTTAATAAAAGGTGTCTCACGGTTACCTTCTCCAGTGTTCCCTTCTGTCTCCTTTTGACTTGTTGAGTTTTTGTTTCCTGCAGATGAGTTTTATGTCCTGATATTTGAGTATTGGTATGTTTAGGCTTTTCCAATGAGGCATAAAACAGGATACACCTTGGGTCTGTCTCCTGTCTCTGCCCCCTGCCATGCCCTCCACATCTGATCCGCCATGACGCCAGCACATGGTCCACCATCACTTCACTGTGATTCTTAGGCCCCATGGAGAGAAGATGGTTCCTCTGACACAGAATGTGGGATGGACGCCTCAGTGTCCAAACACTCAGAAGGAAGAGATCCCCTTCATCCTAACCCTCTTGTCCCAGAGCACTCTGAGCTACCAGACAGATCCAGCTGCCATAACTGTCACCTTGCTTGAGAAGGAAGGCTTTTAAAAAGACTCAAAAAATATTGAGCAGGCTGGACTTAAAAGAAATTCATTAGCATTGCAGGCCATTTGGAAGGAAGGTCTGATCTGAACAACTTCCTTGAGGGAACAAAGAAAAGTGCACTAAAGTTGACCCCTTCTCCCATTTCCAGTTAAATATAAATAACAGGCCCTTACCTATGGAAGGTGATGAGCTCACACCTGGAGTTGGTAGCATGGAGGAGACTGGGCAGTAAACTATGTGCATTAGAGATGCACATCATTCCAGTCTGGTCCATTTTTCATCAGTTGCTTATTGTAAGGAATGCCCTTAGAAATTGCAAAGCCAATACTTTTTGCTAATGCTAGAAGAATTTCCTTAAACTAAGAGAAGGTGCCACTGCCCATCAATTTTACCAGGCAGCAATGCAGATCCCAAAAGGCTAAAGTCTGAGGCAGAAGGCAGAGCACTTTATCACAGTGAGAGAACTGGGTTGCTGCTGGGGAAGCTGTTCTGATATCACGCTGCTATTACCGTGCATTAATAAGCTTTGTTCATCTTCTCTGACACTAGAGGTCCAACTTGGTCTTTTAGCTTCAGCTTCTTGCTTATTATGCAGTCTGGGCCACAGATCTAGGCTGCCTACTTGCCATAAATCACTGGCAACCTCTGTTTTTTTCTGTTCTTGGTCCCAGTGGATTATGCCCCTGGGAGCCCAAGATCTCTGAGCTCTTCAGTCCCACAAATGCACAGTGAGCCCTCATGCCGGCTGGGCACTGCAGAAATTCCAGGATGCACAAGCCACAGGTCCTGCCTTCCTGATCACATTGTGGTGAGGGAGAAGGCCATGTGGATAGATAATTACACCAAGAGGCAGAGTGTGTAACACGGGAATGCACGCTGCTGTGAGAAGCCAGGAAGGTAAGGGGCAACTTTCTGTGGGAGGAGGTCAGGGGCAAGAGTTCAATACTGGAAACTGTTAGAGGGTGTAGCTGTTTCAGCTTGGAGTTTGCATTAATCAAAGAGGAGGAGACTGCACATAGAAAGATGATACATGTTATTTATTATTAAGAGCATCTGATCTTGCTCTCTGGATCTGGATCAGATGATACATTATGCAGCAAAATGACCTTATTTAGGGGTATGTAGTTTTATGGATATCAATACATTGATAGAATCCCATAATTACCATTACAGTCAAGATGCAGAACAATCTGACCCTCCTACAGTAATCCCTTGTGGTGTGGCTTTAGAGTCATCCTTTCCCTCTTCCAGTAACCTCTGGTCACCAGTGACTTGTTCATCACTATAGCTTTGTCTTTTTGAGAACGTTACATGAATGGAATCATACAATTTGTAATCTCTGGATATTGGCTTTATTCACTCAGCATGTCTTCAAGATTCAGCCAAGTTCGTGCACTAGCTAGCAGTTACTGCCTTCCATTGCTGAGTAGTATTTCATGGTATGGATGTACCATAACAGTTTTCAATCTGTTCATCCAGCGAAGGACATTTGGGTTGTTTTCAGTTTTTGCTGATTTTGAGTAGAGCTGCTATAAATATTCATGTACATGTTATTGTACTGTGTAAACATAAGTTTTCTTTCTCTAGGGCAGAGTTTCTCAATCTTGGCAATGTTGACATTTGGGGCCAGACACTTCTCTATTTAACGAGGCTGGCCTGTGCTTTGTAGGGTGTTTTGAGAAATATCCCTGGCCTCTACTTGTTAGACGCTCACAGAGTTCTCCCAGTCACGACAAACAGAATGTCTGCAGGCATTGCCAAGTACCCGTTGGGGGCAAAACTCATCCAAAGTTGAGAACCGCTGCTTTAGGGTAAATACCTAGGAATGAATTTTCCAGATCCTGTGCTAAGTGCATGTTTAACTTTATAAGAAACTTCACATTCTCAGTGTGTTAGATCCAGCTGTCAGCATCCTCCCCAGTGCTTGATGTTACCAGTATTTTTCATTTTTTGCCATTCCAATAGGGACATAGGAGTATCTCATTGTGGTTTTACTTTACACTTCCCTAATGGTTAATGATATCAAAAATCTTTTCATGTGCTTTTTTGCCATCCATCTATCTTCTTTAGTGTAGTCTGTTAAAATCTTTTGCCTATTTTAAATCTGTGTGAGCTGGGGTGAAGCCAGCAGTTGGGAATGAAGCCTGGGAGTAGTGTCTGCAGTGAGGGGCTTGTTAGGAGCCCTGTGGGGCCCAGTGGGCTGGGGCCTGAGTCAGATGGACTGGACCAGAGGCTGGATGACCACCTGTCACAGGTGTTAGAGATGGGATTTGTGCTGGCTATCCTCTCGTTGCCTCTTCAGCTCTACTCTCCACCCTCTCCTCTCTGCTCTGGGTCCAGGAAGTTGACCCATGTAACTTGGATGAGTAGAATCTTGCTCTCTGCATCTAGTTTGGTTCTGAACAGAAGCTAACTGAATCTCTAGCTAGAGATTGGAGAGAGGGAGGAGAAGGAGTTATCGATATCCCTGCCCTGCCTGCCTTCCTGTGGGATCACCTTGGGATGTCTGGGTTTCTAGGCTGAAGGTCACAGCTCCCTCTCAGGTGTCCCTGTCTACATAGCTCCCTCTTCCAGGATCCGGAAGCCACTCCCTGCCTGCCTCATTCCAAACCTACGGCTGCGCAGCCACGAGCTTTGGGGCACTGCACTATCCCTATGGCTCTCCTACATCTTTATAAATCAAGTATTAAACTCTCCTTAAGTCATCCTAATGTGAATGTGTCATCTGTTTCTTAGTTGAACATTGGCTCACACAGGGTTCTGGATGACTGAGAAGATGAACTAGGTTATGTCTTTTAAAAAAGGCTTACTCACACTCCTGTGGCTTTGGGTTTCTTATCACTGACCTTTATCTTTGTATACCCCAAGGGGAATGAGGATTAACTCTCTGCACCTAGGAATCCACAATGAATATTTGTAGAGTGATATGAAGTTCACTCAGAGACATGTGATGCAGTTTGGCCACATAATCTATACAATTTTTTATTTTTATAGGAGTTCATGTTTTCAGAATGTACTGCCGTAATTTTCCGTTGCTCTCGCTGTGTCTGTAGGGTCAACTAACATCTTTATTGCTGCTCCATAAAAGAGCCAAAGGAAGCTTATGCCCGCCAAGCAGATAGTGCCCAGAACCTGGGCAAGATCCTGAAAAAGTGATCATTAGTCTTAAATACGTTTCGTAGACAAGCTGCTAAGCCATACGATGACCTTTTCTGGGATGACTGAAGAGCTGAAATAGCATCTTCATAATGATGTTCAGGAAAAGAAGAACCTGTGTTGTCTACATGACTGAAAACTGTGTAACTTCTGAGTCTGATGACCCACAGAAAACGTAGGGTCTTCTGGTGTGACAGTCATTTCCATGTGACTCTGAATAGGAAGGTGTTGTTGCTCTTGCTTCGGTTGACTTAGAGAGTATCTTACTTCTAAAGAGTCTTTATCTTTTAGAGATACACAGGGAAATGCTCATAGATGAAATGATGTGACCAAGCTTTGCTTCACAGTAATACAGAAAGGAGGGGACAGGTGGGAGCGAAGATAAAGCAAGACTGGCCCTGAGCTGCTGGCTGTTGAGGCTGGGCAGTGGAGACATGGAGGCCGTTGTGCTATTCTTTCTGCTTCTGTGTAACTTTGGAATTATGGAATATTGACAGCTAAATGAAGAGTTCATTTCTAAGTTACTTGTTAAAAAAATGTATAGCATTCCTCAAATATCAGAAGTTGGCTTTCGTTTTAAATGTTTAAAATGTTTAAACAAAAAAAGATAAATAAGCAGAGAAATTACTGCTTTCAATTCAAGCACTACTTTATAAGTTTAATTAATCTATGCCCAAATAAACATTTCTCTTCAGAGATTTCAAAATCACTGCATACACATTGAGTGAAATGGGACAAAGAAGAAAGACACTATTGAAAATCACAATGATGATGCTTATTTAACAAAATTAATCTAAATAATTTTTTTTTGAAAAACATAAGAATTATATCCAAATTTTAGCTTTCCCATCTTCTTTGGTATTGAAATCAACATTCAGAATATAAAATATTTTACTTTGAAGTTTAGTCCTTGGGTCTACAACAGTTTTCCATATAAAGAAAATAGAAAAATCAAATTAGCTATAATTATCTTATTTGCTGAATAACCAATGGATATGTAAAAGCCATCAGTAATGTGTGCAGAGCCCGACATCGTCAAGCAAACAGTCACTCACAGAAACACGTGTTGTACTGGAAATATAGTGTAAGCTCCAAATGACTGTCTGCCGCCATTGTGCTGTGTTATCTGAACGGCTCTCCGATGTGCAGGCGCTGTCACTCACTCACTGACGTGCTGCTGTCCCAGGAAGTAGACACCACCATGCCGGGACTTAGCAGCTTTTATTTTTCAACATTACTACACCATTTTTACAAGCTCTGCATTTCTCAGAATTGTGAGCTTCAGTCTTTTTATAAAATAGTATCTGAGGATTGCTAATAGCATTACATTAGTATTTTAAAATTTTTTTAAAAAGCAAAGTTACTGGTTGAGACAGAAAAGCTCATGTATTATTGTTCGAGGCCACTGATGTCATGGAGGAGTTCCGAGTGTAGGTCTCAGAAATGCAACAGGAAAACTATACTGGAACGAAATGTAGGGTGAGTGATGCTATTCTTATGAAAGTCTATGAAAGTTTAATCAAAACATTCTCAAATGTTTGCCTTCCTTCTCAACTCATGAAACTATAAATGAACATTCTGAATAATTTCATATTTAACTGAGATGGAAGGCAAACAGAAATATTAATTTGTTTTAACTTATCCTATGAGTGGACATTGTTTATAAAAAAACCTGGGGTGGGGGAGAACTAGGTGAGTTTACAGATGAAACAAGACTGGCCATGAGCTAATATTTGTTGAGTTGGGGGGTTAGTGACAGGAGAGTTGGTTATGCTATTCTTTCCACTTTAACTTTTCCATAGAATGGTTTTAAAAAATAAAACTTATTCGGCATGTTCAAAAGGGGACCATTTTAATTAAGAAAGTGTCAACTTTTACGATTGTATGAAATGTAACAGTATACTATTTCTCTTTCCCCTCCTTAGATTCTGCATTTTCTAACATGCTGCTATTTGTTCGACCTTCTCCTCTTCTCCCACCCTCAGTATAGCCTGTGGTGCGGAACCAGGCTGGTGTTCCAGGAGCGAGCCTGGCACTGGAACATAAACATTTGACTTCCACAGCGGGCACGAGGTTTAGGAGTCAGGTGAGCGTCCCCGGTGTGCAGAAGAAGCCCTTTGTGGATCAGCTGTCAGCTTTCTGCTTTCTTAGAAAACAGCCCTGCCAATCTTTTATCAGTTTCTACTCATGGGTTTTTGTGCCTCTGGGACTTCATATATGTGTTTTCATTGCCTACCATGATCATGTTACACTTCAGAGTTTAAGTGACAAGGAAATGATTCACTGTGCGTGAACCTTCTGACATGAGAAGGAGAGGAGGGAATCAAAAATGTTTTCCTTGTCTTGGCTGAAAAAAAATGTATTAAGTGAGTTTCATTTTCCGACATAAACCTATTAACTCATTCTTCATCATCAGAAAAAAATACCTATGGTATTTTTATGTCAGTGGTAGTAACAGGAGCTCAGTATGACAAAAGAGCTTCTGACAATGAAGGTAGATCCAGTGAGTCACCACACAAAATGCCACTCTAAAAGAAAAAGACTATAGCGCGGCACAATCATCTATAAAGGTAAAGTGCTTTCTGAGACCCTCCTCTCTCCCAGGCTCTGTTGGGACTGACACACGAACAGGCGTATGCTCAGCCACTGCACTGGAGGGTGTTAATTATATCCGGGGACACAAAGCTGACTTTAAAAAACATAAATAGCTTTGCCTGGTGTGGCTCAGTGGGTTGAGTGCGGGCTGCAAACCAAAGGGTCGCCAGTTCAATTCCCAGTCACGGCACACGCCTGGGTTGTGGGCCAGGTCCCGGGTAGGGGGCGCATAAGAGGCAACCACATATTGATGTTTCTTTCCCTTTTTTTTCTCCCTCCCTTCCCCTCAATCTAAAAATGCATAAAATCTTTTAAAAAACACAAATAAGAATACATGGGAGCAGAGGCTTTCTGATGAACTGGGCTACAAGAATTAGCTCATAGGACAGATCACTTAGGAGTGAATGTGATTCTTGTGCTAGACCTTGAAGAGGGGACAGTTCAATGTGGAGGCGGTGGTTCAGTTGAGGAAGGGGTAGTGAGGCTGAGCCTTCTGGCAGGGTTGATAACATGAGCAAAATCATAGAAATGGGAGTGCATAGGACAGACACATGAGAAGCTAAAGTGTCAAGTGATAGAAAAACCTGGAGAAGTCCATAGGAGCCAGACAACCACGGGCCCTGAATAACCTTGAAGAATCTTTCTCCTTCTCAGGAGAACAGAGATTATGAAGAAAAGTATATATAAAGATGTCCCAGTTATCTATGCCAGGTAACAAATGAACCCTTAAACTTAGTAGCTTAAATAGTAGCCATTGATTATTTCTCATGATTCTGCAGTCTGGACAGGGCTCAGCCAGATGGCTATTTTGCTCCATGGGGTGCCTGCAGGGGCTACATGCTCAGGATGGCTTCTTCACTCTCCTGGCCGTCACCTCGGCACGAACAGCTGAGACCGCTGGGCCGCTGTCTCTCTATGTGGCCTAGTGTGGGCTTCATCACAGCATGGTAGGCTCATGGTGGCCAAATGTTTTTCCTGATAGCTGGCTTCCAAAGAGAAAGTGGGACATGCCGGTCATCTCAGAGGCCAGTCCCAGAACTAATATAAATGACTTCAGCTGCATTCTGCTGACCAGAGGAAACCACAAGGCTAGTGCAGACCTCACGCTGGGGGAAGACCTCGCCTCTCAATGTGGGGAGTAGCATGTACATCCAGGGAAGAAAAGAATTGCTGGCGGTGATCTTCAGAGACTATGCTCCACAAAGTAAATGCCCACTTTGGAAAGAGGGAACGAGAATAATTTTTAATATTAAAAAACAAAAACTGAATGTTCAGTAAGAAAACAACTTTCACATAGGCATTGATGTGCTTTTGTATTCTTATAGTACAACCTGCTTTCTGCACTTTTCATTTCCTGGGTCCTCACAGCAGCCTGGGAGGTGAGCAGGGAGCAGCCAGCCACTTGGGAACAAGCTGTATCTGTGGGGCTAGACCTGGGCTGCTTGGGTCTATGAGACGCCTCGAGGCTGCCTTCTGCAGATCTCTGCTGCCAGCTGTGAGCGTTCCCCCTCCTCTGGGCCTTCTTGCTGTTCCCAAAGGGAGAGGGTAGTAGAGCTGACACAAACGCTTCTTTCTCACTTTCAGCACACTCCTTCGCAGGACTCTCAGGTTTCAGAAATAATATTAGCAGCTTCTCTCCAGTAAAATGCCTGGGACCCGCAGTCCACTGGATGTGCTCAGTGGAAGTGTGCTTGTGGAGCAGCGAAAAGGGACCGGGGTGATCGGTGTTACTAAAACCGATCTGGATGCTTCCACATGATATTGCTTCAGCGTCTGGTCCTTTGTTCAGGTGCACTGATGTACTGGTTAATTTGTCCCATACGCTTTTATTCCCAGTTGTTAGGATTTCTATTTTTTAAAAATATCTTTTATCATTCATCACACTTGTTAGTTTCCTGTTCCCCAAAGGTATAGTCAGTTTTGTCTTTTATTTCTTTATGCACTGAAGCATAGTTGTTTTATAGTCTGTAGTAAATAATTCCAATATTTTAAGTCCACAGGTTTATTTTTGTCGCTGCCGCTATGTGTCTAATTATCTTTTCATGTGTGCTAGTCATTGTTATTGAAAAATGATTTGTAAGATTTATATGAAGGCCAAATTGAAGGTACTTTCTTCTTTCCCTGGTAAGGCACCTAAAAGTACTCTCGATGTGAGATCCACCTTAACCAAACTCAGGAACTGAAGTTTCCTGGAGGACGCAGAGGGTTCAGATAAGGGCACTAATTTCTTTACCTTCCCCCACAGTTATAGCTCTTTGCCATTGAACGTATTGTCTGTTAAGCTTCTTGCCTAGTGCTGGCCCTGATTTTGACTACCTTCACTCTCGCCCTCACCCTCACCACCGGGAGGCTGTCAAAGTGAAAATTCAGATCGGCTGGAAATGATAAATGCCTTCACGGCGAAAGCGATCTTCTTGTCTACATGTCTTGGTTCCCATTTTCCTGTAACTCGACGTTGTTGTTTTGTCAGATCACGATGTTTTGAAGACATTTTGAAAATACAGCCCTCTAGGATAAAAAACAGAAACTTCCTTCACTGTAACCCCCTTTACCCCACAACAACCCTTGTGCGATTCTCACCATCCTTACACATGGATGAGAGAGTAAGACCTGGTGTGACAAATAACTTACCCAAAGTAACACAGCTAGCAAAAGCCCACACCTCTCTGATGCGAAACGTGCACTTACTTTATTTGGATAAAAAAATATGCATCAGACAGCAAATAACAAGCACACCCAGTGCCCAGTTCTTGGTTTCTCATACCATTTTCCAACAAAAGGAACCAGGGTCCTTGGAGAAAAGGCTCGTTCTAGGGCTGGAACGTCTTCTAGAGCCAGGAAGTCAATAGGTGCTCAAAACGGCAAACAAATACGCACAGTTATGGCTCATGTCACAGGGGCCCTGGAGGGACCTAATTGAAAGAGCTCCGATAGCCAAAGCTGGAACAGGTTGAGCAACAAAATAAATAGCGTAGCGTTGGATTATAACCCATGGTATAAAATAATTAAACACAAGCCCATTATGATATAAATAAATGATTGAAACAGGCAAATAAGTGGGATAAAAGAGACGCGTCTTCCTTACAGAAGAATTCCAAATGATATATGTGATATTCCCCCTTTTAGGAGGTCAAGCTTAACTCTCCTTCCCTTGAGTGTGGGTTGGACTTAGTGACTTTCTTTTGTTTTAAAAAATAAAGAATGGGAAGGGAAATTGTTACTTTGCAGTGAAGAAACCTGGTCGGTGCCACCTTCACCACGTGGTTAAGGTTTCTGTCATCAGTGATAAGTCATGTTGCTCTGATGTGATGAGAAGAGCCCTTCACTAGCCCAGTTCAAGCATGAGAAAAACTGCTGGACAGAACCAAATGGCGGGATGGGACTCTACACAATACTTACTCTCAACATGTCAACAAATGAAAGACAAGGAGAGACTGAGAGACCATCATAAAGCAGTCGAGACCAAGGAGACATGATGACTAAAGGCAATGTGATGTCCTTGGTATGAGTCCTAGGACAGGAAAAGGACATCGGTAGGTAAACTGGGGAAATCTGAACAAAGCCTGAAGTTGGTTAACACCAATGGGCCAGTTTAACCCTGTAAGTTTTTACAATGGACCATAGTTATGGGAAATGTTACATTAGGAGAAACTGGGAGAAAGGAAAGGGGACTCTCTGTTGGAACTTTTTTGTAGATCTAAAAGTATTCCAAAATAAAAATTTTATTAAAAAAGTCAGAATCAAGGGGTAGCAATCAACCTGAAGTCATTCTAGATAATAACATGTTTCGAAATACCCATGAGTTATGCTGAAGCTCCAGTCCAATGATAATTAGCAGCATGCATATTTATACTTTAAAAAAAATCACATTTTGTTCTTGTAAAGATCTTCAGGGTAAGACTGAGTAATCTCCGTGAGTAAAACCAAACGGAAGTTCTGTGACCGCCCGGGACTGCAGCTGAGCCGGAAACCCAAACTCCTGGTTGCAGATGAATCCCGCAGGACGCACGTCCATCTGCAGCCCCGCGTGTCTGCGTGGGGCGCCAGAGCACTGGAGACCTGGGCTCTAAACCTTCGGGAGGCCCGCCTGACGTCCCACCGTGGGCAGATCCTCCAGAAGCAGCACGAGTGCCCAGGGGGCCGTGCAACTGTGGCCCACGAGAGGGGAGTTGAGCTGGATTTTGTTTTCTTCTTCAATTCAAGCCCATCTCCTACAGCCAGCCCTTCTCGGCTGTGATACCAAACTCTTTTCTTTTGTCTGAACTTCCGTGTTGACAGAGCAGGTCCACACTGATTACCCTGTGTAATCACCACACGCACCCTTGAGTGTGCATTGCTGTTAACCCGCCTGTCCAGTGGGAAGCGGCTGATTCAGTGAGTGGTGAAGGTGAGGCTCCAGGGCTCTGGTTCACCTCTGGTCTCCTGTGTTCTTCCGAACTGTTTGTTGGGTGAGCTGACTCCACCTTCGTTTTAGGGCCCTGGCTCAAAGGTGGCCTAGTGGCAGTATCCCCCGGGGCTCCGTCATAACAAGGCTCCCAAGTAAAACGTTTCTGTTCCCTTCCCATTAAGACTTTTGCAGGCTACATGTAGAACAACTGTGCTCTTTGTTCTTGAAAAATTCAGCATCCAGGCATTATCCCGTTTCAGTCTTCATTAGCCTAGACATTTGTATTTATTTGGCTTTAGATAATTATCAGCATTAAGGAGTAACAATCAGCTCAGGCTCATTTTAAGGAGGAAAGCCTTTCAAAATAACCTAACAGTTAATAATTGTGTATCTCCCCTAAAACCAATTACATTTTGCTTAAAAAAAGACAAAAGAAAACTAAACAAAATTTCAGCCTCTTAAAATGGTGTGTTTTAATGCAAGTGAATATTTGGCTTTCAGTTCTCTACTGTGCTTTATACCAGCCTTTAAAGTAAACTTAAGTTTTAGACAGAGTGGCCTCATTTTCCTCATTGGAGCGTTTGCTCCCTGAACTCCCAGGCACGGCTGTCTGGCCCTGTCAGTGCCCACCGCCCTCGGACTGGCAGCTGTCGGCAACACAGGGAGAAGAGACAAATACACATGGACGTGTGTGGTCAGCTCACACTAAGAAATCAGCACAGGAGGATGCGTTTCAGTCTATGTGTTGAGAGAACCACAGCCCAGCTGTGGGTTGCAGATCAAAAAAGACCCTGTTCAGTGTGGTGAAAATAATACTTAGCAAAACGTTGAATCAAGTTCTACTTCCTGCCCAGAACCCAAATAGTGGAACCACGTGCTATGGCAGCTTATAAAGAACGTGAGGGGAGGTGAGGGAGGGCTGCATAACCCAGCAGCAGCCAGGGCACTTGGCTCCACCTCCCGCAGGTCACAGGGAGTTGCCTCTAAGGATAACAGTGTTAAAAAGGAAAAACTTGTTTAGGAAGACAAAAGAAATATAGATTATGGCCATGTCCAAGCAGTCTTGACATTACCCCAATATTTGATCCCATTATACCCATACCTGTTACCCCTTCACGCAAACGTTGCATCAATGTTCTGTTCGGTATTTTTTTTTTTTTTTTGCTGTGTTCTTTGTTTCTGTTGGAACAGCAGCTGACTGCTGCCTCAGCATCTGAGTAACAACCCCTGCCCCTGCCCCTGCCCCTGCCCCTGCCCCTTCCCCTGCCTCCAAGACTGTTCATGTTTATGTGATGCCCAAGTTCACCAGCACAGCCCAAGTCCTGTGCGTACCTTTGCTGGCTACAGGCCAGAGGAGTGGACCCAGCACCCAGTAGCCACGTCTGCCTCACTGAAAAGAACGATCCCTTTTCTCCCTGAATGGGAGCTGCTAATGGCCAAGCTGGAGCAAGGAAGCCATGGGAGTCTGCTGATGGCAAGTGCCCTGGGCACTTAGGCTGCATCTGCTCAAATCTAAAACAACCACTAAGGTTTGGGTTATAGTATCAGTGCAGCCAATCAAATGGTGGTGTCATCAAGGGGGAAGGTGCTCAAGTCTGTTGATGGATGGGACGTGCAAGTAGTTCTGAGCAGACAGAGCCACTGACACAGCGATTTATTCTTTGGAAATGTGGCTTGCAGTGAGAATACACAGACCTCAAGAGTCGGGATGGTACTTGGCTGCCTCAAATTTAGAGGTTGCATTGCACTCATTTACTGTTTTGAACTAACTGTAGAATACAAATGCAGTCCTTGCTTTGTGGCAAAAAGGCGCGGGATGGAAGAAACTCAGGGGAGAGCTCCAGGCTGGGGAGACTGCCGGGACGTGAGCCTTTCCCCCAAAATTTTAAGCTCACGAGTGTACACCCCGTGCCTGTACCCAGGAGGTTTTGAAATGGTGCACGTGTCCTTCGCTTCCTGCAAAGGCAGCCGTGGCTGTTTTCCACACTGCAGGAAACGTTCCTTTTTCATGGACACTCAGATTTCCCAGCCTTCTATTTCCCTTACCCCAAGCCACCTGGATGGAGGCGGCTTAACAGATGTTCAGATGCTGGAATCAAAGGCAACATGAACTGGGGTTTTAGGCCCAGGATGTTGAAAATACTCACTGGATTGGGAAGAGGAGGTCAGGTTTGTCAGTCCTTTGGCCTCACTTAGTGCCCACAGACTCTTGGTTTTCTTTGTAAGGAATTAGAGAAAGATACCTGGCTCCCCACGCCCATCCCACCCACCCAGTAGGCCCACCTGACTGGGCGACAATTAAGGGGGGGCGGCTGTGAGAACTTGGCCGTGTCCTGCAGGCTGGGTGGGGAAGCTGGTGAGGTGTAAGCACGGGCACCCCTCCCATTAGGGTGAGGACCTCCCACCGGGTCAAGGAGGCCTGGAGTGTCGTTGAAATGACATGGTGATGGAGTGATCACACAGGAGCACAACTGAGTCAAATTTTAAAACCTTATTTGAAGCACCCCCCAAACTGGCTTTAGCCTGATTTTCCTTCTGTAGGACCCCTGGTTCACCTGCAGGAGATGGCAAGGACCAACTAAAATATGAGTGCATCCTGGGCCACCTTCTCCTCCCTGAGCCAGAGACCCTCCAAGAGAGACAAGGCAATATCAGTGCGGACAGAGCGCTGCCCTTAGGAAAGGGGGACTCTCTCTCCCTTCCCCTCCCCTTCTTCCCTGGCCCAAGCCTGCTCTCAGCCACATACAATACACTGTTGAACCTAAAAATGCAGGGCATTCAAGTGAGGTTAAGAAAACACAAGTGGGACTTGGTTTCTTCAGTTTGGCCAGTAAAAGAGAACCTAAGGTCAGCACCCCTGCAGTGCTGGTTTCCGAGGGGCAGCCACCTGGCTGACCCCCAGGCTGTGCCTCACAGTGCAGCTTTGTGTGTCTGGGAGTGCGTGGGGGTCATTCTGTTTCCTTAACTCAAGGGTAACTTGTTACAACCTCAGGAGAGAGCGCCTGCTTTCCTGAGCTCTCGCCTCTGAGTTTTCTGGGCAGCTGCTCTATTATGGGCATCTTTTTGCACAGAGTCGTGGGTTCAGCCCCTTTCTCTGGGTGCGTGGTGAGAATTCCCCACTGCGGGGATGTGTTCCTGAGAGTAGCCGTGTCGTACGAAAGAAGACCTTTCAGGTGGTGGAACTCAGCTGTGTTCACGCAGACAGGGCAGACCCCAGTCACAGTTAAGGACAAGGCGGGTTTTATCATGATTCCATAATAAAGTTTAAATGAATTACTGAATTTGAAACAAAAATGATCCCTCCTCTACCCATTTAAGTAGAAATTCATATGCTAGCTAGAAATCGATTCTTTTATAAAGTAAAATGTGTTGGTAGTTGCTTTTCTTTTCTCTGATGGTAAGCCGCCCTTTTCCTTTTCAGAAAAGCAGATTCATGTCTTGGAAGAAGCACTGCCAGTTTCCCCAGTGACGGCAGCTGCAGGGCTGTCGCACAGTGTCACACCCAGGATTTGCACAGGGACACAGTGACGATGCAGAGCTCATGTGGCTGTTTTATAGCCATATTCTTCCCCTTCTTCCACCTTCCCTTTACTCCTTGGTGACCACTAATCTGTTTTCCATTTCCATAATTTTATCATTTCAAGAATGTTATATAAAGGCGATTGCAACCTTTAGGGATTGACTCTTTCCACTCAGCATAATTTCTGGAGGTTTATCCAGGTTGCTGCATTTGTAAGTGGTGTTTCTTTTTCATTGCTGAGTAGTATTCCATGGTATAAATGTACCACAGTTTGCTTAACCATTCACTCATTGAAAGACATCTGGTTTTCTTGTAGTTTTTGATTATTAGGAATAAAATTCTTATAAACGTTCATGTGCAGACTTTGTTATCAATATAGGTTTTAATTTCTCTGGAGTAAATGGCCAGTAACTCCATTGCTGGGTTGGATGGTGCGTATGTGTTGACCTTTTGAAAGATTTGACAAACCATTTTTCAGAATGGTGTAAAATTTCTACTCCATCAGCTTTGTAGGAGTGATGTTCACATCCTCATTAGCATATGGTGGTGTCACTATTTTTTTATTTTAGGTACTCCATAGGTATGTAGTCATATTTCATTGTGGGTTTTGTTTGGGTTTCCCTGATGGTTCATGGTGTTGAACATTATTTTTTTATGTGTTTATGTATCTGTATGTCCTACTTGGTGAAATGTCTGTTCACATCTTTTTGTCCATGTTCTACTCGGATTGATTTTTTCCCTCTCATCTGAGGCCTTTATTTTCATTGCTTTGAGAGAGAGAGAGAGAGAAACATCCATCGATTGGCTGCTTTCTTGTACACACCCCAACCAAGGATTGAACCAGCAACCTGGGGATGTGCCCTGACCAGGAATTGAACCCATAACCTTTTGGTCTATGGGACAGTGCTCTAAACAACTGAGCCACACCAGCCAGGGCAGGATTTTTTTTTTAATTGTTGAGTTTTTAGAGTTCTTTATATATTCTAGATGCTAGTCCTTTGTCAGATACATAATTTGAAAATATTTCCTCCTGCCCCACCAGGCTATTGCTTGTCCTCTTATCCTTTTAACATAGTCTTTTACAGAGTAAAAGTTCTTAATTTTGACGCATTTTAGTGTACCAATTCAATTTCCTTGGATCTATATGGAGGATGTTTTATATCAAATTTGGAAGTATTTCAACCATTACATCTTCTAGAATGTTGTCTTTGATTCTTTGACTTCCAAAATTCCAGCCACATGTGTGAGGTCGCTAAATAATCTCACAAGGTCTGATGCTGTCTTCATATTTTTTTTCTTTTTTCTCTGCCCCTCTTAGAATAATCTCAACTGATCTGTTTTCAAACTTACTGATCTTTGTTCTATAATGTTAGTTCTGCTATTAAACCCATCACTGAATTTTTATCTCAAATACCCCATTTTGTAGATCTAGAATTTTCCTTGTGGCCTTTTTTTAGTGGTTACATTTATCTCAGGAAATATCCCATGGTATTTGCACTTTCTCTAGATCTTGAGTTACATTTTCCTGCTTCCTTGCAGATCTTGTAACTTTTATAATATTTGACATTGTGTATAAAATAGTTGCTGTTCATTTTACTTTTTTAATCCTCACCTGAGGATATGTTTATTGATTTTAGAGAGGGAAGGAGAGATTGATTGGGAGAAACATGAGTGTGAGAGAGAAACCTCTATCGACTGCCTCCCACATGTGCCCCAACCAGAGATCAAACCCACAACCTGCATGAATTCTGTTTTCTTTTATTTCCTTCTCTTTTGTCTTGTGGTTAGGGTGAGGGGCTGGGCGCTAAGATTTCCCCTCAAGTCAAGTTGAGCAGGGGCTGCTTTAGACAGAGTTCACGGGCTTAGCCCAGTCCCACCCAGCTTCTATTCTGCATTTTTATCCTCTCAGCACTTGAGCTGGGAGGATGTGGGACTAGAGTCTCAGAAAGTTTTGGTTTATCTTTGGGTTCAACCTGTGGTTGTCACCATGCAAGCGAAGTTCTCCCGAGTCCCTCCACCTCCTAACTAGAAGTAGGAATTCTCCCATTTTGCTTTTGAAATCATTTGGGTCCTTGAAATTAAAAGTTTCGGGAACCACGGACACAGAATTTCTCCCTAATAGCTTTGGACTCCTAATGTATGTTTAGTTCTAGCAGTCGATGGAGCTTCTGCTTCCTGAAACATTTTGACTGAAAATGATTCCTTCTTGGGTATGTTCACATTTCTTCAAATATGTACTTACAAGGCTGAACTACCAGTTTGTGAAAAGACCACATTCTTTTATATGGAAGGGTGCAAAGCTAATAGTGAAGCTTTATTACAACCACCTAATTTCGTATTCTTTCTCATTTCATGTAAATGTCTTTGTCTGTCGAAAATGCTACCAAGAGCGGCATTGTGGTTACTTTAATTCCATTGCCAATACTTTTATATGGTTTCCTGTATTCTAAAGGGAAGGCTATATGCACTTGTCTTCTTTTTAAACTTTTCCTCTTATGAATCAGTAGCAGTTTGAATAAATGTCAGAAGTTCTTATTAAGTGGTTAACGTGGATGCCTCTGTGTCAGCATTCTTGTTGTAGGTGATGATGATTAAGCAGACGGTAATGGAAAATGCAAGTCTTTTAAAGAAATTATTTTCATTCCTAACTGAAGAACACACAATAATACTAATAGTTATAAATACCCATTCTGCCAAGCTCAGTCCTTACATTTTCAAGAAGGAAGTTATCATGGCTTGGAAGTCACAGCATCAGGGTTCAAGGGCCCATGCCTTTGTTGAATGGGCATCTTTAGTAATACTTGGCAAATAACAGAATTGTGTGCTATTTCTTTAAACAGCTCTGCAATAGGGAAGGTAAATTTGTCCTCAAAATAAACTTTTTAGTAGTCTACATTAAGGCGTTTTTGGCGTTTGGTGAGGAAGGAAATTCCTCCATTCTAACATTTCAGATTATGCTGACTATTTCCATCAGCTGAAGAACTAATCAAGGTAAAATGTAACTTACATCAATTAAGAGAAACTATGAAGGTGGATTTCTGATCATTTAATGGAACCATGGAATTTCATTGCATGCTAATAAAACTTGGTAGAAACCACAAGAATGTCTGTGTTCTTGGGACTGGGAGGCCCAATGAGCAGTGGCCAGTGCCCTGAGGATGGGCCGGTGCTCAGGAGACGCAGGAGCAGAGCTCGGCTCTCTGGTGGTCGGCGGGGATGGAGAGAGCTAGGAGGACAGCTCACAGAGAGACTGTGCCTCATGGGAGTGTTTCCAGTGTGTTCTTTATGTTGCCCACTAACCAGGCATTTGCACTCAGGTGGCAAATTAACTGTGACAGACCTGCCGCTCTGACCGCTTAGAAAACGTGCGTGTAGGCAGTTCTTCACAGGTGATGGTGCGAGAGACGACCGAGGCCTCCGTGCGTTCAGTGAGGTTGGGAGTCTTCACGGGAAGTGGTAATAGCTGCAGGTAAAGTACTGGATCGTGGATCTTGTCGCTGATCGCAATTTGATCGCAATTTGACCGTCAGCATGTTGCCCTTTGGAAGGGATGTGAATTGCGTTTGGTGACTGAAGGTGTGGCCTGGAGGAGCAGAGAGGCCCACAGACCAGTGCGGGAGAGTTCATCCATTTCCTGAAGGGGAGTCTGCAGAGCTAGTGGGCTCCTGTCCACAGGGGGAGGCTGTTGTCTCTGGAACACCCTCCTATCCGGTCCTCCTTAGCATGCGGATTTTCTGCAGAGGTGAAGCCTGGCCCTTCTCAGGAAGAGGATCAAGACCATCAGGCTGGCTTTTCTGCATCCTGGCAGCTGGCTCTGAAGCCGTGTCCTTGGCACCTTCCTCCAATGGTGACATCCTCTAGTCCCTTGGGCCCCCATTACTGCCCTTGCCCTCTTAGAGAAGCTGTGTGGCTGGGCAGACCCACATTCTCTGCAGCAGGCACACGCACAGAGCATCCATCCTGGCCTGGAGAACGTCAGGGGCCTACACTTGCTACAGTGGCAGCAGCATCTCCTCAGTGTAATGTCCCATGCCTGGCAGAGCTGGAAACAGTGAGTGAGGCACCAAGGGGACAATGGAGGCAGGGTAGATGGACAGGGCTATGGAAACAGAAAGCTCTTGAGTAAAACCCTAGTTGTGCCAGTGATGAAGTATATGACTTAGAGCAAAGTCCTAAATTCTTTCAGACTTGGTGTTTCCATCTGTAAAAGGGGGTGACAGCTGACAAGAGTTGTGAGGACTGAATGAGGCGGTCAGCATAAAGACCTCCTTTGTCACCGGGCACATAGTAGGTATGCAGCAAATGGCAGTACCAGGCAGCAGGGAGCAGAGCACAGAAAGCCTGGATGACGTCTGTGAAGGGCTGTGTGTTGCTTCCTGACACTGCGATGGAGACGCTGGAGATGCAGGTCGGTGGCCAGTGCAGGCAGCCCAGTGCTCCCTGACCCAGGTACCTCGTTGCCTTCACACGCCCAGCCATGTCGGGTGGGGTGCGGAGAGCACAGAGACGCTGCACAGGAGAGCTGGGTCCTGGGCAGAGGCTGGGGGACCAACCTGTGAAGGAAATGTCCACTGGGGACTGGGTTGGCCAGCACAAGCATGGAGTAGCATAGGGGGAAATAAAGGCAGGCAGAGGTGGCTGCAGGCACCTGGAGGGTCAGTTCATGTGTCACGGCAGCAGTGAAGGCCATGCAGGACGACCACAAGGTGCGTGGAATCCTTATTTCATCAATCACTCTCTTAGTCCCCCATCGTCTTTTAAATTAAAAACCATTTGTTGGTTGTTTTAAGGTTCTCCTTCTTTTAAAGTGTCCGGCTCATTATCTCGTTAATTCAAAAGCAAGTTATTTGGCAAAGACTGGGCAAAAAGTTACATGACTGGTCCACCAATATCTAATCCCTTAGAAAGTCAAGGTTGGCTGCGGAGAGACCCCTTCTGAAAAATCGGTGCAATCAAGATCTTATAGCAAGTTTACTTGTGGCTTGGTGTGGTGTGGTGTGGTAGTTTCTATTTCTGTGCCCTGACCAGCTGTTTTGACCGGTGCCAAACACGGCACACTCACTGAGCACCTTCAGGACCCTGCAGTCTGTCATTTCACAGGTGAGGAAACAGGCCCGAGAAGGTTATTGGCCACAACCCTCGGACTAGGACATGGTGGTGCCTGGTCCACACCCTGGCTCCCGGGTGAGCTTTGGGGAGAGAATTCTCTGCAAACCCCTCTTCTCGAATTCCCTGGGCACCTGGGGATCAGCTTCCGTACAAACTTCTCCCTTTCCCCTCTCCCCCATTACATGCTCATCCGCTACATTGAGCTCCACTACTAGAGGCGCTAGGTCTGAGGAGCGCCTGTGTGGTAAGGTGGCATGTATGGCATGTGAGAACAAGTGTTTTTCTTATTTTAACCAGTCCTGACCTCCCGAAAGATGTGCCCTGAGATCTCGCTCGTTAAAACCAATATTGTCCTAGTGGGTTTAGCGCCCTCTCGTCAGGCAGGTTGTCCTTTCCCTGAGGACAGCTTAGACACGGGAAGCCACTGCTAGACCATGGGTAAAGGTGATGGGTGGGGCCCCTGGGACTCCCCCCCACAACACTGGTCCTGGCTGTGCTCCTCCGGGCAGCCGAAGCTGGAGGGGTCTCAAGTATAGCGGCAGCCACTCTGCCATTGCGGGCCCCCGACAGGCAGTGCCGGAGCCTGAAAGGTGACGTGCCACCTCCCGAGAGAGCGTGCTCGTCTCTGGTGACTGGACATCTCCTTACTGACCCAAGAGTTTGGAAGGGGGTTTGATAAGCACCCAGGAAGACATGTGCTCTTAGCACCTGACACCGCCAAAGCACCAGAGGTCAGTTAAGAAAAGTTTAAACAAGCACTAGAGTCTCATAACATAATACCCCGAATGTCCAGGTTTCAGCTGAACATTCGTCATCATACCAAGAATGAGGAAGATCTCAAACTGAATTACAAAGGACAATCAATAGATGCTAACACTGAGATGACAATAATGTCAGAACTATGTGGTGATTTTGAAGTAGCCATCGTAAATATCCTTCAGTGAGCAAATAGGAACACACCTGAAACAAAAAATAGGAAGTCTCAGCAAAGAAATTGAAACTATAAGAAAGCCAAATGGAAATTTTTGAACAGAAAAAATATATATATGTAGATGTATATATATACACATACATATACATTTATATAAGTATAAAAGTCATGTATAGGTAGGTATACAGATAAGGACTAAGTGTTCAGGAAAAATAGAGGTGATGGGAAAGCAAATGAAATTGGTATCTAGGTAGCATCTACTCTGGGACAAGGTCAGTAGTACTAAATGCTTTATTATTGTAATCACCCTATAAATATATTATTACATATTTATAATTTAATTCGTAAAATCCCTAAGACAGCAATAGCACCCTTTTCCACAGATGAAGGAACCGGGGGCTCGGCAAAGCTCAGTGACCTGTCCGTATTCTTTCAGGGAACACTATTTTGGAATGGCTTTAGGAAGGAGGTAAATCTGTAACCAAGCACTGAGAGAGGCCCAATTCAGTTACAGCGTGTCAAGTGAGAGAGAACGGCAAGTGTGGCGATTCAGCGACATGCTGGAAGAGTGTCCAGTGAAGGGAAGGTACAGTTCCTCGGCCCAAGTGGAAAGTGCAGCCTGTGTGTGCGTGGCGGACTGCGTGCTGGTGGACGCTCACTCACTCAGTCCAGTGCAGTGGAAGGACAGAGTTCAAGTCCATGATCTTGCTTTAACCTGAGAAGCAAATGGAAGAGATTCTGGCTTTTGGGAAAGAAGAATGAGCAGATCAAAACAATACTGGAGGAAGGTAATCTGGTGAGGCAAGAATCTAAAGAATCGGGTGAAGGTCTAGAAGGAAATGGAGACTGAATTCTGGCGTAAAAACAACAGAACACAAAATATATATTAAAACAAAACAAAACAGAGAAACCAGGGATGCCTTTTCCATGGATGGTAAAGACACACAAAAAGCAAATCAGTGTTTTGACACGTTAATCGTACAGCTGAGGGGTGTGGAGTGGTAGTCCCCTTCTTCGATACTTTCAACAACTATCTGGAGAAGGTGTTATTCCCACACACAATCATCATGAGATTTCAGACATATAAAGGGGGTCAGGTCACCAAGTGAGCAATAGTTGTACTTATGCCCGGCATGTCATTTTCAGGCTGCCATCCCATCACAAGGGGCGTCCTCCAACGCAGTTGAGGGCTTATGTGTTGACTGAGTGCCTTCTTTAAGGAGGACTCTCTTCAGAGCTGTGGAAGTGAGAGATACCTTTGCACCACGGAGTAATAAAAATATCCAACTGGCTAGAAGTGGCAAGCTGCACACCCATGTGGATGCTTGATTCCACATCCTGTCACACTCTGCCCCCAGGTTTCCGTGTTCACGGACAGATTCACATTGGAACTTACTGCTTATGAGTTTCTTGGAAACCTCTTAAAGCCTTGATGATGACATTGTAGGGAACATGAGTCGACAACCCTTTGTTGTGCTGCCTTTGGCAGCTGGCAGTGTGGCCTTTACATGATTATCAATACCTCACTCCGCCCTCCCCACCGTTTCTGAGGGGTGCCAACATCCGACAGCACACCGACCCCAGGGCTTGGAGATGAACCCCTTTTGGCCGCCCTTGCACTCTTGCTTAAGAAATCCCTGGGAGAGAAACGCTGCAGCCCCGGGGAAGTGGAGTGACGAAGAGGTGTGTGCCAGTCCCTTCCGTCACACCAGCTGACGGAAGTTAGGCCTGACCAGGCCCCCGCTGTTTCTCTGTGCTGATGGCACAGCAGGACCTAGGTGTGTTTAGGGCTTAGTCCCTGGTTGCAAATATTTTCTGCCTTCTCCCATCCTTGACACTTTGTTTTTACTCAGTGTTTTTGCTGGAGGGTAAAGCCCCTCGGAAAGATGCAAAGGACTGGTGGATTGTTGGTTTGTGAGGCTGAAGGACCTATGGGTTAGGGAAGCGGGGCCTGCAGGGGGACTTCCAGCCCAGTATTCAAGTTCTCTCCCAGTTACCCCACTATCTGGACACCCCTATGGCTTTGTGAACTACTCTTTGAGGACTGCAATGCTCTCTTACAGTTAAGCCCATCAGTCAGCTTCACTTCACTGTCAACTGCTTTACTTGTGTGATTATAGAATTGTCCCCACGTAGTTCAGTGGCAGAAGTGCAGCTGACGATCGCCCCGTTGAATGCCAATTTGAATGTTAAGGTGGGTACGTGTTTCAGTTACTGATTGCTGTGTACATGCCACCCGAAAACTCAGCGGCCTAAGTAACACTTGCTTACTTCTTGCAGTTTCATGGGTAGGCGACCTGGGAAGTTCTTCAGCTAGTCTTAGATCCGGCCACGCTGTTGTTACAGACCAAGGGTCCTCTGCCCGCTGCACATACAGGCATAACACCAGCTTTTGAGAGAAGAAGGGAGCCTTATTTGGGAGTCATCTTGCAAGGAGACAGGAGACAAGGCTCAGGTGTCTCTTCTGCTCCAGGATTCAGGGTGGGGTTTTAAGAGTTCACAAGTGTTATGGGTAAGCGGTGCGTCCAAGGTTGAAACTTGGGTTCCAGGTTTGTCTCCAGGACAGGACCCAGTTCTGCAGTTACACTGTATCTGTGGTCATTGTAGTTCAACAGAACTAGGTGGTCCAAGGTGATGCCATCACTCCCATGTCTGAGAGCAGGCCTAGCTGTTGGCCCCTTGGGCCTTCTCCACATGGCCTTTCATCCTCCCACAGGCTGGACTGCGCTTCCGCCCAGCAAGCGGTTTCACGGTTTTAGAAAAGCAAGGTGACTGTTGCAAGGTTTCTGAAGGCCCAGCCTCTGGAATTCACTCTGCGTCACTTCCTCAGCATTGTGTTGGTCAAGGAAAGTTACAGGCAGCTGCATGCAGAGGATGGAGGAAGCCTGCATCTTTCTTGCTTGGGCGAGAAAGGGGTTTATTGAGGGACATTTCACATTGGGGTGACTTTACACAAACAGAGGGATGGAACATGG
>PVKM010020437.1:0-23352 GCA_004027735.1 Carollia perspicillata | reverse complement strand
AATTGTTTTAGTTCTGTGGTTGTCAAAGTGTAGTCTCCACAAGCAGCCTCAACAGCCACTAGGAAATGGTTAGAAAAACATACCCCAGGCCCCTTCCAGACCTGCTGAATCAGACACTCTGGAGATGGGGGGCCCAGCCATCTGCTTTAACAAGGCCTTCGGGTGACTCTGACACAAGCGAAAGTTCGAGAACCACAGGCTTTGTTCAGTCACCTGGGTGGGGCAGAAGAGCAGGCTGATGGAGAAAAGCCCTGGGCACCCTGACTGGAGTGGCTCAGTGGGCTGGGCGTCATCCCCAAAACCAAAAAGGGGCCGGCTGGATTTGCAGTCAGGGCAAACACCTGGGTTGCCGGCCAGGGCCCCTGCTGGGGGCGTTTCTCTTCCTCTCTTTCATCCTCCCTTCCCCTCTCTCTAAAAATAAATAAAACCTTTCAATAAAAAAAAAGAAAAGCCCTGGGAACACCCCCATTCCAACTGGTGAGCCCACCCCCAGCTTCCCAAGAAAGCCATCTGAACAGCCCCTCTTCCTCCTGCTCCTCAGAGGCAGGGATGTCCCTTTCGCTGCCCCTCCCTAGCCTCGGGCAGTCCATCCCTTCATGTCGGCACCCTCAGTGTTGGGCCAGGTGTGGTCTGCTAAGACTGTGCCTTTGTGGGAACATTCTCAATCTCACAGTCTGGTGTGGTAGCTCCAAGGACAGGGGCACCCAGTTCTCTCTCTCACTGCAAGCTGCAGAAGACCACACTGGCCTAAGTGAATTTAAGGTGAAAAACTGCTTCTTCCTAGGGCAGAGGCAGAGACACAGAAAAGTGGGGTGACTGCCCGGGTCACACAAAGGACTGTGGCAAAGCCAAGCCTAGAACTCAGTGTTCCTGGTGCCTCCGAAGAGGTCTGTCCATTACTATTGCCAGTCCCATCCCTGGCATCGCATGTGCTGCCCTATGACACGATTAGGCAAATGCCTAAACCAACATTGGGTCTGAACTAAGCAGTCCCACCAGCTTTGAGAGAAAACGGCCGAACAGAAGGCGACTATCTTTTGGCACCAGAGTCCATGGCAGAAGCACAGCCCACCTTCGCTTCTGCTCTGAGGGCAGGAGGATCTCCCAGAGGTAAACCCAGCAGGACTCTGGGGGCTCCATTTCCCAACTTCTCCCCATGCACCCCCCTCCCCCGCCAAATGGCAGCCTGTATCATCTACTCCGTTTCAGTTTTCTTGAGCATGGGACTTTGAAGATCTCATCTCCAGCCTGGGATTCAGCCTGTGGCTAGCGAAGCACAAAAGGAGGAGCGCTGTGAACAATGTAGTTCCCCCTCAGGCTGCTAAAAGCTAGCCATACAGCAAAGGACAAACTGGCGAAAAGCTCAGGCACGACCTGGGTCTGCAGCACCTGGCTCAGGGCTGCGAGGCAGAGCTGTCTCTGGGTACCTGAAACTTTCACCACCTCCAGTGCTCACGGGGCCTCTGCTGGCTCCTGGCTCATTCGTTGCCTTGGAGTTGCTGCTTCCTGTGATCACAGGCCTCCCTCACATGGTCTGTCTTGCTTTTTTCTTTCCTCCAGCCTCCCTGAGAACTAAACATCCAGCTTCTGGCTGGACAGGATGCTGTTCTGTGGGCAGGTTTGGGCCTTCTTTTTCTCCTCTCCCCACCCTAGGGACCCCCAGCCCCAGCAGAAGTAAGTGCTGCTCCCCCAGGCCTGGACCAAGTCACTGTGCCCAATTCTTAGGAAGCATTCCCTCCTTCCCTTTTCCTTGAGGGAACAATGACTCTGAGCCACTGGGTCATCTCCCTTCCCCCTAGTCTCAATTCTCAGTCTAAAAGCACATGACTTGGGGACTGTGGGGGGGTGTGTCTCACTTCAGGAATGTGAAGTTTTACCTTCATTCATTCCTTTTCTAACACTCTCCCTTTTTTTAGACCTGAATTTACCTACATCATTTGCCTTCTCTCTCAAGAACTTCTTTTAAAATTTCTTACAAGATCTACTGGCAACAAATTCAATTTTTGTTTGTCTGAGAAAATCTTTATTTCTCCTTCACCTTCAGAGGATAATTTCACAGGATATAGAATTCTAAGTTGGTTTTTTGTTCTCAACAGTTAAAATATGTCACTCCACTTTCTTCTTGCTTTCATGATTCCTAGGAAGAAGTTGTATGTAATTCTTGTTTTTGCTCCTCTATAAATAAAGTGTTTTCTCTTATAGCTTTTTTCCAGATTTTATCTCTTATTTTCTGCAATTTGAGTAAGATATGCCTAGGTATAGTTTTTTGTGTTGTTTTTTATTTGTTTGGTTTGGGTTGGTTTTTGTTTGTTTGTTAAATTTATCCTACTTGGCATTCTCTGAGTTTCCTGGATCTATTATTTGGTGTCTGACATTAATCTGGGGAAATTCTCAGTCATATGTCTTCAAATATTTCTTTTGTTTCCTTTATGTCTTTCTTGTCCTTCTGGTGATATATTTTTTAAAGTAAAATAAAAGGCCTTTTTCCTTTAAAGTTTTGCACTGATGAATGAGCTTCTGTGTGTCCAACATGAAAAGGACTATGGACTTAAAGCACCATTCCGGCCTCGGCTGCCCACACACAGGGCTCATCACCCTCGGCCTTGGCCCATATGAACACAGTGTGGGCCTCCGTGGAATCCCCACTCCCCCAAAAAGCCATGGTTAAACTTGTCTGCAAATCCTGTTGCTGGCTTTGTAGGAAACCAGCCCCTCCCCAGATTTTGGTGCTCTCCCTGGCATATTTCTCACGCTTCTGCCCCTGCTCTTGTAGCCGCACCTGCCGCCCAGATTCTTCCCCACGTTAGTTCAAAAGCAAAGCACCTTCTGCAGTTCTCACCACTCACAGCACTCCAGTTACGATGTGTGTGTTGAAAGTGTTTAGGAGTGAAGGATACTGATGCCTGCATCTTACTAAAAGATGTATCAAAAATAAGGTGGACCAATGGATGATGAATAGAAAAATGCATAGATGATTATACATGGAATAAATCTAGTAAGATGTTAATTGGAAAACTGAGGTACTGGGTATATGAGTGATGGCTATTTGATTTTTTCAACTTCCCTGTGCATTTGAAATTTTTCATTATCAAATTTGGGGGGAGAATCCAGTACACCAAGCATTTTATGATTTTTGTAACTTGAATGGACACGAAAAGATTGAAAGAAAGGCATCATAGGCACACAGCCTTCTGGGGACTTGTTCATTCTGTTCCCTCCCCTTTCTCTGTCCCCTCACTTGCAGTAAAACCGACAAAACTCTGCCCTTCCTCCAGCGGGGCAGTTCCACTCACCCCATGAGACCCTCTGGAGCCTCACTTCCGCCCTGTTGCAGAGTGGCTAAAGAAACACAGTGCTCTGCCTGGAAGGTACCTAAGAGCAGTCTTCTCTGTCTCTTCCTGCGAGGAACTGTGTGTCAAGCCCCATAAAGCCACTCCAACTCTGAACTTGGCCCACCTGTCCTTGAGCTGAACCAAATTTTTCCTAAATCTTGCCTCTGCTTCTCTCTAGCAAACTGGCTAGCATTGGAGCATGGAATTTGCATTTTTCTCATTTTCATGGAAATGTTAGACTTTGGGAAAGTCTAAGACATCACAGGACTGTACTTCAAACAATCTCTTATATTTCATTGGGACCTATATCAGTTTCCAAGGGCTGCTGTAACAAATTACCATAAACTTGGTGGCTTCTAACAACAGAAATTTATTCTCTCCCAGGTCTGAAAGCCAAAAGTCTGAAATCGGTTTCATTGGATTGAAACTGTACCCTTTGGAGTCTCCAGAGTACAATCCCTCCCTTGCTTCTTCCATCCTCTCTGGTGGTTGCCAGCATTCTTTGGCATGTAGCTTCATCACTACCGTGTCTGCCTCTGTGATCACACTGCCTTATGTCTTCTGTCTGTAGTCTAATCTCCCTCTGCCTCCCTCTTATATGGATATTTCTGAATGAATGTAGGGTCCTCCTAGATAATCCACAATCATCTACCCAATCTCGAAATGATTCATTTAACCATATCTACAGAAACCTTTTCCCACACATGGTAACATTCACAGGTCCCAGGAGTGAGGACCAGGATATCCTTGGGGGCCATTGTTTAGGCAGCACAAGACTGTATACATTCATTATCTTTTGACGTATGAGGACAGTATTATTATCCCCATGCTAAAAATGAGAAAACTGAGGCTCAGAGAAGTCATTATTTAAGGTCACATAGTTACCAGAGAAGTAAACCATTGAATTGAACTCAGTCTTCCGACCTTGAACTTAGCATCCTTGGCTTATTCAGAGTGAATCTGAGCCAATAGTGACTAACAAAGGATGACCATCAACAAACAATATAATCAGGGATGTGTTTACACTTGTATAGTTATCATTGCTCTGTAGTGGAATCTCTTTCAAGATTCACTTCTCCTTACTAAGTCCTGGAGCCCTAGAATTGCAAAGTATTTGCACACAGGTCTTTTGAAGCTATATTGGGACTGACTTACTGACCACTCTGTTTTTTTTTTTCTGTTACAGTTTACACTCAATATTATCTTGTATTAGTTTCGGGTATATAGTATATGGGTAGACAGTCATATAATTTACAGATTGTTCCACCCAATATTTCACATATCCATCTGGCACCGTACAGTTATTATAATATTGACTATATTCCCCATGCTATATGCTACATCCCCATGGCTATTTTGTAACTACCAATATGTCATTCTTATTTCTTTCACCTTTTTCACTCAGTCCCCCAATCCCCATCCTTTCTGGCAACTATTAGTCTGTTCTTTGTACCTATGAGTCTGTTTGTTTTGTGCGTTCCTTTATATTGCTTTAGATTTCACATACAAGTAAAAGCACAAGGTATTTGTCCTTCTCTGACTGACTTACTTCACTTAGCATAATACCCTCTGGGTACATCCATGCTGTCACAAATGGTAAGATTTCATTCTTTTTTATGGCCAAGTAGTACTCCATTGTGTATACGTACCACCACTTTTTTATTCATTTGTCTATTGATGGGCACTTGGCTTGCTTTCACATATCAGCTATTGTAAATAATGCTGCAATGAATGTAGGGGTACATTTATTCTTGAACTAGTGTTTTGGGTTTCTTCAAATCAATACCCAGAAGTAGAATCACTAGGTCAGAAGGCAGTTTTCTATTTAGTTTTTTAAGGACCCTTGATACTGTTTTTCACAGTAGCTGCACCAGTCAGCATTCCCACAAATGGTGCACAGTGATTTCTTTTTCTCCACGTCCTTGTCAACACTGATGTTTGTTGGTTTATTGATGATTACCATTCTGACAGGCATGAAATGATATCTCATTGTGGTCTCAATATTCATTTTTCTGATGATTTGTGGTATTGAGCATCTTTTCATATGTCTATTGGCCATCTGTATGTCCTGTTAGAAAAAGTTGTCAACTCAGGTTTTCTGCCCTTTTAAGTTGGATTGTTTGTTTGTTTGTTTTGGTGTTCAATGGTATGAGTTCTTTATAACTTTTGGATATTAATCCCTATGGGATGCATCATTGGCAAATATCTTCTTCCATACAGTAAACTGAATTTTGGTTTGTTGGTGGTTTCTTTTGCTGTGCAAAAACATTTTAGTTTGGTATAGTCCAATTTGTTTAATTTTTCCTTTGTTTCCCTTGCTCAAGGCCATGTATGGAAAAAGTGCAGCCATTATTAGTATATTGAGAATGGTTTGCACATCGATGTAACCTGGCAGCAAAGGAGAGTGGACTGGAATGCTCATGCGTGAACAATGATGACTTCACTGTACTAGTCAGAGGGGATGGTAGATGCCATTGAGTGAGTGTGTATACTGTGTGGCCATTGTACTCAAAGTGACTGAGCAAGTAGAGCAATAAATCTGCATCAAATTTTGCATTAAGCTTGAACATTCCTCTGTGGAAACTATTTAGATGATTCAGAAGGCCACAGCTATGGGCAACCGGCGATTGGCAGCTTCATCACAACAATGCGCCTGCCCTTTCGTCATGTCTCATGCAGAATTTTTTGGTGAAACATCAAATCACCCAGGTGACTCAGCCCCCCTACAGCCCAGATTTGGTGCCCTGTGATTTCTGGCTTTTCCCAAAACCAAAATCACCTTTGAAAGGGAAGAGATTTTGGACAATCGATGAGATTCAGGAAAATATGACAGGGCAGCTGATGGTGATTGGAGAACTGTGTGAGGTCCCAAGGCTTTGAAGGGGACTGAGGTGTCATTGTACTGTGTACAGTGTTTCTTGTATCTGTATCTCCTTCAATAAATGTCTCTATTTTTCATAATATGTGGCATAATATTTCATAAAAATATACATATATTAGCAAAAAAATATTGCTAAGAGAAATGTCAAGTTTTTCAAAAATATATTTTATTCATTATGACATTACAGTTGTCTCATTTCCACCCTTCATTTGCCTCCACCCTGCACACCCCCTCCCACCCACACTCCCCCACTTTAGTTCATGTCCATGTGTCATAAGTTCTTTAGTTTCTGCATTTCCAACACTACTCTTGCCCTCTCTCTCAGGTTTCTCCCCACCGTCTATGCTACTTATTCTCTGTACCTTCTCCCCCTCCTCCTCCCACTCCCTTGTTGCTAACCTTCCATGTGATCTCCATTTCTGTGGCTCCGTTCCTGTTTTAGCTGTCTGCTTAGTCTGCTTTTGTTTTAGATATGGTTGTTAATAACTGTGAGTTTGCTGTCCTTTCACTGTTCTCATTTTTTATTTTCTTTTTCTTAGATAAGTCCCTTTAACATTTCATATAATAAGGGCTTGGTGATGATGAATTCCTTGAACTTGACCTTATCTGAGAAGTGCTTTATCTGCCCTTCCATTCTAAATGAAAGCTTTGCTGGATAGAGCAATCCTGGATGTAGGTCCTTGGCCTTTCATGACTTGGAATACTTCTTTCCAGTCCCTTCTTGCCTTTAAGGTCTCTTTTGAGAAATCAGCTTACAGTCTGATGGGAACTCCTTTGTAGGTAGGTGACTGTACCCTTATCTCTTGCTGCTTCTGGAATTCTCTCCTTCATTTTAATCTTGGGTAATGCAATTATGTTGTGCCTTGGTGTGTTCCTCCTTGGGTCCACCTTCTTTGGGACTCCCTGAGCTTCCTGGAAGTCAATTTCCTTTGCCAGATTAGGGAACTCCTCCTTCATTATTTGTTTAAGTAATTTTTCCACTTGTTGCTCTTCCTCTTCCCCTTCTGGTAGTCCTATAATTCGGATGTTGGAACATTTAAAGATGTCCTGGAGATTCCTAAGCCTCTCCTCATTTTTTTGAATTCTTGTTTCTTCATTCTTTTCTGTTTGGTTGTTTCTTTCTTCCTTCTGGTCCACTCCATTGATTTGAGTCCCAGTTTTCTTTCCATCCCTATTGATTCCCTGTGCATTTTCCTTCATTTCACTTAGTGTAGCCTTCATTTTTTCATCTAATTTGCGATCAAAATCATCCAGTTCTGTGAGCATCCTGATCACCAGTGTTTTGAACTGTGCATCTGATAGGTTGGCTATCTCTTCGTCACTTAAAAGTATTGGCTCTGGGGCTTTGATTTATTCTTCTATTTGAGTCATTTTTGGTCAGGTGGCACCTGTTATGTATGGGTGGTGGAGCCTTAGGTGTTCACCAGGGCGGGGCAACCTAGTAGCCAGGTTGTGACGCTGTCTGTGGGAGCAGGGTCAGAGAGGGAACAATGACCCCTGTTTGCACTCTCTCAGATTATGTCCCCTCTGCCGCTTCCCACAAGGAAATTGGGCCCTTCTGGTGCTGGTTCCCAGGTGGGTGGGCTTATGTATGTTCTAGGACCCTGTGGGTCTCTCCAACAACCTCTCCTGTGAGGCTGGGAGTCTCTCCCAGCACCTTTTCAATTGGTGTTTTTAGGCATTATTTCCCATCCCTGGGCCCTGGGTTGCATGGTCTGTCTCACTGCCCGCTTTTGCCTAGTTTATCTGCATGGGAATGTGTGACTGCAGTCAGCCAACTGCCGTGCATGCTCTGCTCATTTCCTCCCCACATCTGGGGTCTGCTAGCCCCACACCGCCTGTGCTCCCAGGTCTGGCAGCCACTGCCTTTTCCTGCCGAGACCCCTCTCCACCCCTCTCACCGGTCTGGTTGAATGGTTGTCAGACTTCTGTAGTTAAGTTTTTTGTCTGTTCTGGTTGTGTTATTGTTTCTAAATCTTTGTTGTCCTTAATTTTGGTTGTGCAAGGGGGCACAGTATTTTCACCTACGCCTCCATCTTGGCCGGAAGTCCCAGAAATGTCAAGTTTTACTGCCTATGCTTTTTTTCTAGGAGTTTCATGGTTTATAGTCTTCCATTTAGGTCTTTTGAGTTTATTCTTATATATGGTGTAAGAAGGTGGTGTAGTTTATTTTTTTTACATGTCTCCATCCAATTTTTCTAACAACATTGATTGAATAGTGTCTTTACCGCATTGTATGTTCTTGCTTCATTTGTCAAATATTAATTGACCATATTCACTGAGTTTTTCTCTGGGCCCTCTGTTCTGTTCCATTGATCTATATGACTGTTTTTATGCCAGTACCATGCTGTTTTGGTTTGTATCCCAGTGCTCAATCTACTGGGACACACTAGCCAGGTCCTTGCTGCTTTGATTACTGTAGCCTTGTAGTATAGCTTGATATCAGGTAGTATAATACCTCCAATGTTGTTCTTCTTTTTCAAGATTACTGTGGCCATTCAGGATCTTTTGTGGTTCCACATAAGTTTATGGATTATTTGTTCTACTTCTTTGAAAAACTCCATAGGTCTTTTGATAGGAATGACATTGAATCTGTAAGTTGTTTATGTACTATAAATATTTTAATGATGTTAATTCTTCCTATCCATGAGCATGTTATATGCTTGCATTTATTTGTATCTTATTCGATTTCTTTTTTCATTGTCTTATAATTTTCTGAGTACATAAATAAATTTACCTCCCTGGCTAATTTGTTTGTAGGTATTTTAATTTTTGATGCAATTATACATGAGATTGTTTTCTTAGTTTCCCTTTCTGATAGTCCATTACTAGTGTATTAAAATGTAACTGGCTTATGAATGTTTGTTTTGTATCCTATTATTTTAATGTATTCAATAACAAAGTTATAGTAGTATTTTATTGGAATCTTTAGGGTTCTCTATATACAGTATTGTGCCATCTGTAAAGTTGGTGAAGCCCACCCTCCCTACCCTCCAGCTGCCTGAAGTCAGCCTCTGGGACCCCTGCCCTATAATCCTTCCTCCTCAGCCACAGACTCCATGAGATTAGTCAGTGGGCTGTGGGGTTCCCACACACTTGGGTCCCCATTTGTGAAGTGAGAAAAAGCTACTTTCCTAGTTTGGGTAAAAAGAGAACTATAACACCTACCGCTTAATGAGCACTCGCTACACACACACACACATATAAATTAACTCATTTCATTTACAAAACGGCCCATTTTATTACTAGTCCCATTTTACAAATGAGAGCAATGAGGCTTAGGGGGTGTGTGCGACTTTGCCCGTGGGCCCACAGTTAGAAAAGGAACAGGAAATACTGTACGAGTTCATGCACCAGGCTCTCCCCAGCCTCTTCTCACACTGGTCATCTCACCTCCCTGACTCTCTCATCATTGTCCAATTTGTGAAAAGAATCTTAATAACATCATCAACTCAAATCAAGTATTTTGGCTTTCAATACCTACTTTTCAGATTTGATTGCAGGTTGCCTTGATTTTTTCATGTCTCCAGTTTTGTGAAATAAGTTCAACCATCACTAAATTAGTCTTTTGGAGTCGTTGATAGAGAGGTGAAGCAATATATGTGCAAATGATTTCAAAAGCATCAAATCATCCACCAATTCTGGGCTATTATTTTGTCTTCTTCTTTATTAATAGCACCTGGCACAGTGTGGCGTCTGTGGGAGGAGCAGCTCTATGAAGCCCCAGACAGAGCCAATCTCATCTAACCTGCCGTGTTCTCTTCAACCCAAAAATCACGAAGGGAACTGGGAACAGTTCGACAAACATCACAGTCCCAAATACTCATGCAAGCTGATGCAAAAAAAAAAAAAAAAATTCACCCACGTCATCCCCAAACTGAAGGACCTTCATTCCCATGAGCTTCCTTTGAGTCTTTTCCACATGCGATGAATATGCATATGTACAATAGCGTGACTACATTTGTGAAATCTGCTTTTTATTTATTTATATTCTACCATATACACAATCTCATAATGATAAAAATGTTTATAATTTTTTATAAATAGTATCAGAAATATTATTCAAAAAGCAATGCATATTTATTGCCAAAAACTTGGTAAGTATAAAAAGAATAAGGGAGAAAATTCAATATTAATTTCAGAACCCAGACATAGCCCTGCTATCTTTGTTTTACCTTCTGGACTCTTTCATTAGCAAACATATTTTAAAGGATAATTGGCTCTCATACTGTGTATATACTCTTTTGTATATTGAACTTTTCCATTTACCTTTACATAAAGGAATATTCCTAATAGTCATTTTTAATGGTTGCATAACTTTCCCCCCAGCTTTATTGAGATCTTATTGACATATAACATATGTAAGTTGTAGTGTGATGGTTAGCTATAAGTATATATTAATGCAAAAATGATTAGGACAATTAAGTTAGTTAATATTTCTATCCTTTCACATAATTATGATTTGTATGTGTGTATGTGGTGATAACATTTAAGATCTACTCTCTTAAAAATTTTTAAGTATTTAATATAATATTGATAATTACAGTCACCTTGCTTGCATTTGATCTCCACATTCTATTTATCTTATAAGTGGGAATTTGTATGCTTCTACCAACATCTCCCCATTCCTCCTGCCGTCCGGCTCCTGGCAACCACCATTCTACTATCTGCTTCTCTGAATTCGGCTTTTTTAGAGTCCACTTGTAAGTTAGACTATACAGCGTTTGTCTTTCTCTGTCTGACTTACTCCATGTAGCATAATGTCCTCCAGGTCTAACTATGTTGCTGTTAAAGGCAGATTTCCATAATTTACTACCCATTCCCAAGTGGTTGGCCAGTCGTGCTGCATAAACATCTTCATTAATACAGATTTCCCCCCCTTTCACAGTAACTCTTTCCCTTTAAACATCTCCCAGGAGAAATATGACTGAGTCAGAGGTTAGATCCCGTGTTATATCTGAAGCAGCCTGACACCTTTCAGCTTTTTCGCTCTAACACCACGTACTATGACCCAGCATCAACCCACACTCCAGGCACCAGCAGCTGCAAGGACCTCTGCAGGGTAGCTGGTAGCTGACGTTCACAGTGACACTCGGGTTCAGGGGCTAATGCTACCCAGTGGTCACCCTCTTCTAGCAGACGTGATCACCTCCCGGTAAGAAGGGTGCTAAGAGTCTTACAAGTCTGGAAAGGTTGGTTTCTTCCCACCAAAAGCTTAAAGCTTTTCAATATATTACATGTAAGTCTCCTAGGCTATCAATCTCTTTTATAAATGACCTTTCTTTTTTTTTTCTTGACACTGTGTGTTGATGGGTGAGGAAGGGGGCGATGGAATCTGATATGGGAGGAGGTTTTGTCTCCTAGTGGGGAGCTTGTCTACTTGACCCTGGGACAAATCCCTTTATAGGGCCTGAGATTGATCCCTGGGTCCCAAGTAAACACCCTTTGTAAAGAGATCTTGCTTTGGTGATTGGCCTGTGCAGTGAGCTAATGAAAGCTGTTGGCCCTAATAAGCTAACTGATGACCCTGGTGTTAGTAAAGGAGTTTGGGCTTAGACACCAATGCTATATGTGAAATGAGAGGTGTGATTGTCTTTTAGCTCATTATTTTTAAAGGATTGTTGGTTGGCTTGTGCCTAGGTAGGCAGCCCCGAACATCTGGTCACTTTTGGTAGTAAGGAGGACTACATCCAACTGGCCCCATAAAAAGAAAGGGACCAGGAGCCATCTCTGCAGTGTTAGTTACCTGGGCAAATGGAAGAGCTGTGTCCCACCCCGATGATGCTGTTGCACAGACTGACATCCTTGGACCTTGGACCTTTGTCCCTTCTCTAGGACTAGCACTCATGAGCTCTGTCCATACTGGGAAGATGGTAACCCCTGGCTCCCCACACTGACTCCATACCTTCCATCTCCTTTTCTTGCCAGGTCTCCAGAGGACCTACCTTGTGGGTCTCAGTTTCCAGTTAACTGTCTACCCCTTGGAGGGAAATGTACCTGCTTTTAGTAGGTCTTGAATCAGAATAGACTCACATGGCTCTGCTTCTTTCTCCTTAAGTGCCTCAAAAAAGAAGTAAAAAATCAGCAGGTATGATTATAAAGACTCACTCATACACCCTGAGTAGAAAGAAGCTAAAATGTTTCCCTAAAAGTCCCCGTTTAACTCAAATCCAGCACAGCCTACGGCCAATAGTGACTTCCTGGGATAGTACTTTGAGTTATTAACTGACTTGTCTCCTCCCTCATACTTTATTTTTGCTTGGCTTTATACTGCCTCCTCCAAACACACACACACACACACACACACACACACACACACACACACGCTGTTGTGTGTTCATTGTCTCTCAAGAAATGCAGAAACATCCTGACAGAGACCACAGCTTCTTACCACACCCCTCACGATCCCCCAGACTAGAAAAGAGTCCCTGACATAAAACAGGGACCACGACAGAAGCAAAGTGATGAGCTGGGGGTTCCAGAAGAGGTCCTGGGCTTGTTTTCTGGCAAGAGGGGACCCCTGCAGAGGTAGCTCAGGCTGGCAGGGCCTTTTGATGGCCTTCCAGAGGCATCAGAAAGCAGAATGACTCCCCTGCCCCCTAGCTGGCAGACCAGGGACAAAAACATCCCCAGTTGAAAGAAGGTGAGAACCCAGACACCTCAGCAAGGATTGGCACAGACAGATAGCAGTGGGCCAACTGAGCCACCACTGAATGAATAAAATCTATTTCCGTACTTGGAGAATTGGGCATTTGACATTGAAACTGAATTGAGAAACTGAAGAACAGAGCAAATGACTTGTCCTGCTTCTCTGGGCCTGACACCTTCCGCACCATACTATCTCTTCTACCATGGGAGCAGGTCACCCCAAGGCCAGGAGCAGACAGCTGACAAGTGGTACTGGGCCGAAGAACAAGTTCCCATTGCTCAGACTTCCCATGAACATGGTTTGGGATGTTCGTCTTCTTGCTCTCACTGAGCCGGACTCATGCTTTGGAATCGGTATCTCAGGCAGGCTGGTTCTCTCCTGCCCACATCTAATACCTTGGCCAGACTCAGGGCCCCACACTTTCTCTCCGTCCCTAGGCCAATGGCTCCTGTCCCATATGTAACGATCAGTGGTCTGAACATTGGAAGAACACCTTGACTTGTAGCTACTTGCTCCTTGGTATTTGTAACTACATTTGCACATGTCTACATACACACAGAGGTCACCAGTGATCTGAGAAGTTCAAAGTGTTCATATTAAGAGCATGTACAAGAAAATACAGACCAAGAGTGTAGAAATTATCCCGTGATTTTTCATGGCCACTAGAGGGAGGGCATGTGACATGTCACTAGTTAGATTATCAGAAATGGCTCTCAGCCTCATTCATTCTCTCTGAAACAGTTGGCAGACACTGGGGATATAATGTAAATAGAGCAGAGCTCCTGCACTCACTCTGCTCCCTGGCAGTCAATTTCACACCAAAAATACTGACAGTTGCATTTATCCCATACAGAAGTGCTATCTTTATAAACTTCATTTAAGCTTACTAGATGCTTAGGAAAGCTTTACTAGGGATATTTTTTGTAATTAATACTTTTTATTATCGTATAACACCCATAACTTAGAGAATCGAGAAAGATTACTTATGCTAATCTTCAAACTCATTTATTTATTTTAAGTAATTATTTTATTGTTGTTCAATTATAGTTGTCATTATTAGGGATCTTTTAATCCTAGTATAAATCTATGTTTTTCCAAGATAGATCTAAGGCCATGTGTGGCAAATATATATTTGGCCTTTTTCCCTGGTTCCTGGCACAATGCTTGTAAAGCCCTTGGGATCCCAGAGAGATAAGAGTCCTTTGTATGCTAATGAGATGACTGGGCGGCTGAGGGACCCTGAAAAGCATCAGCATGGGTGTCAGTCTCCAGAAAGACCAAGGCATGATTGGGAAGTTGGAATTTTCACCTCACCGGCAACACTGGGGAGGGGAGAGGGACTGGAGATTGAGATAATCACCAATGGGGCATGGTTTAATCAATCTTGCCCAGTAATAAAACCTCCATAAAAAAAAATACACTACCTGTTGGGGTTTAAAGAGCTTTGGGTTTGGTCAGCACATGGTCGTGCTGGGAGAGTAACTCCACATCCCTTTCCCCACACCCTACCCTATGTTTCTCTTCCATTTGGCTGTTCCTGAGTTGTATCCTTTATCTGAAAAACCAGTAAATGTAAGTAAAGTGTTTTCCTGGGTTCTGTGAGCTATTCTAGCAAATGATTGAACCTGAGCACAGGGTCATGGGAAACCCCAAATTGTAGCCAGTTGACACAATCTGGGTTTCGCGGCTGGTGTCTGAAGTGGGGCAGTGTTGTGAGACTGAGCCCTTAACCTTTGGGGTCTCTGCTAACTCCGGGTAGTTAGTGTCAGACTTGAATTGAATTGGTGGACACCTAGCTGGTATCCAGAGAGCTACAGCTTTTGTTGGTGTTGGGAAGAACACCACAGATTTGGTTGGAAGTATTGTGAGTATAACAGCTCATTAAGTTTAAATTTAGTTGAATCTGAATGTGCACCAATGGTCAATTTGAATGGCTATAAATGTAATGATGTAGTCTGGCACTGTTCCTGATGAATCGCAGTCACTCAATAAATGGCAGTACCTCTCTATGCTGAGCAGCCAGTCTAATAAAATTAGCATACTTCTTCATTAAAGTAGGAAACAACATAAGGCTTTGAAATAATTATTACAAGTCAAGATAGTACCTCCATTTAACTATTTCCCTACCACGTCACACATTGCTAATTGATTGCAGGTCTCTTTTCCTATTGAGCTTGAATTTAACCTCTGAATCCTTTTCTCAGAGAATGATATAGAGTCTACTTGCCATTCCTAGGCCAGGAGAAAGAGACTGGGAATCTAAAGATCCTTTGTTATATTTTCTCAAGGTCAAGGGTGCATAACTTTGAGATAAGCCATTAAATTCCTCTGAGCATGTGTCTCCTTATCTGTAAAATGGAGATGCTAACTTCCCCTAATCGCTCCCACACAGCTCTTAGGAGATTTAAATGGTATGAGGGGTGGGAAATGCTTGAAAGGTTAAAAGAGCAAGGCACTCCCAAGAGGGTGGCAAGAACTCCCAGAATTCACAAAAACAAAAATGCATCTTTGCTGGATGACAAAGCTCCATTAAGACTTGTTTAGAACAGAGAAGACACTGTTTCCAGATTATTTCCTTCTAACTAATAAGGAAAAGGAGAAGAAAGGAGGAAGCAAAATGAAAAAGAAACAAGGAGGGAGGACATGACTTGGAGGCAGAGGCGTAGATTCAAGTCTCAGTTCTGCCTCTTGCCAGGCAGGCAGTTGGAATTGGTTACTAAGCTTCCCTGGGCCTGATACTCCTCTTCCATTAAGTAGAGGAAACAATGTTCACCTCTTAGGGTTGTTGGAAGTATGAAATGATTTCATGTCTGTGAGAGGCCTTGTGCTGAGTCCGGCACACAGTAGGGACATGGTGAACTCCCAGCTGTGTTGAGTAGAAGGGACCACAGCTTGGAGCCAGCCCCATCCCACACGGAAAGAGAAGGTAGGTTTTGCTCTGTTCCCTTCATTTCCTTCCTTCTAACTTCTACTGAGTGTGTCCACTTCACATTGAGCTGGGAAAGTCTGTACAGTGATTTCTCGGATCTCAAGGTCACCATGAGGCCATTTGCATGACATGATTTGAACAGCTCCCAAGTATCCCTATTGCCCCACAATCTTACCCTTTTTAAGCTTTTGAGTATCTCTTTAGGGAACTTTAGGGACCCTTGAACTCAAGACAGGGAGGTGGGCCTCCCTGCACAGGTAAAGGTAGCTGTGGGCTAGAAGAATGAGCGCCACCCGAGCGGTGACATTTGGGCACTGTGTGTGGCCAGCACAGAGATGGGGAGAGATAAGTGAGTCCCAGCCATTTAGGTATTTCGGGAGCTCTGAAATACCTTGTCTGGTCCTTCTGCACATGCCTGAATCTTTTTTATCCTTTTAGGGCCAGTTCAACGTGATCTTACCCTCCTTTGAGCTCCTACACTAGTGCTTTATCATTAGCGCCTCTCAGCATTTGAGTATGTAATGTAATCACTCTTGTGCACAGCACAGCGTTGCATCTCTCACCATTTTTACTTCTCCTTTTCTGGGTTCCAGGCACTGACTCAGAGTCCTTCAAACCATACTCTTTCCTGCCCTGGAAAGCTCTCCCTGACTATTCCATAGTTACCCTTCCTGCCCTCATATCTGGGGCGCCTCATTGTTACCCTGATGAGTTCCATTTACCATCCTAGGGCAAGGTTCTTCACTTGTCCTTTTCCTGCTCAAGTCTGTGTGTTCTGTCAGGCCAGAGACTTTTCTTTGTGTCCTGATGATTTGTGGGCACCAGAAACGTTCATGGAAGGTGCTCAAATATCTCAATGGGAACTATATCTTCTAACTTTTTAAACCTCTACTTAACAGATCATAGTATAGAGCCTGGTGCCAGATGCTCAAGAAATGCCTGGTGAATGAATGAGGGGATGAATGAATGAATGAATGAATGAATGACTTGTAAAATGGGCAGATCCTCTAGGGATCTCAGTCAAGTCCACAAATAACAAGAGGTGATGTGCTGAATTTTCTAGGTCCTCTCCAGATCCACTTACCACCTTTTCCCATCTTTCCTAATATCGTAGAAAGTTGAGCTTTAGAAGACTACCAACAGGTTCATTTGCCCTCTGGCAGGGTCAGTCAATGGGAAGCACCAGTAGATTCGAGGAGGGGAGAAGAGTAAAGTCTAGGTAGAATTGGTCCTCCTTAATTTGTGGATTCTGTAGTAGCAAATTTGCCTGCTTGCTAAAATCTGTTTGTAACTCTCAAATCAACAACGCTCATGGACTTTCCATGGCTTCCTGGCCTTTGTTTCTCAAGGCTGAATCTCATTTAGCAACAAACACAACTGGAGAGCAGAATCCATCAAACCCCAGATAATGGCTGTTTCTTAACTAACAGAGTGATTCCTATCAGGACAAGTATAACTTTCCTGGGAGCTCAGCACTGGAACTCCAGGTATCTCCGAGCCCAGCCACAGGGCGAGAGGGATGGCAAGTGGTGTGGTGAAAAGCATCAGGAGGTGCTACCCCAAATTTGCCACTTCTGCACATTGGTTATTTTGAGCTGAAAGCAGTTGAGAAACATTAGACATAAAAAGAGCTTTCCACCCTTCCCCCTTCTTAACGCAGGGCCTAGGTTTTCCTTCGCGAAGGTGGAATAAATTTTCCCCTACCTCCTGTGTCAGGATGAGGACAGTGACCCTTATCACAGTAGATGGAAAGCTGACACCAGGATGAATTTGCGTAAACAGACCTTACTAAAATAACCCGATCTTGTCTTCCTCTAGTCTCTCCCATATGTTTACTCCCTTGTTACTCTCACGGTTTATTGCCCCTGGAAGCCCAAATCCCCTGTCCTCTGTCTAGTCACTTCTCCACTCTTACCCCTTGTTTAAATGATATATCAGCTCTCAAGTCTTAACTGCTTCTTTGGGTTTTCACTTCTTTTTTTGTGAAGCCTCTGTGCATGCGAAAATATTAACATCAGTAAAATTTGCAGGCCTTTCCTCCTGTCAACCTGTCTTTTGCCAGTTTAATTCACAGGTCCCAGTGACCAAACCCTAAGAGAGAGAGGAAAAGCCCCCTGCTCCCAACCCTGCAGTGAAAAGAGCTGACAGGTAGGATGGCCCTGTGGCTTTGAAAGAGGAAAAGATTTTCATCCCACTCATAAAAACATGTCTCAGTGTGGTGAACAGAATCTTTTCTGCTGCTGTTATTAATTTTTCTATAACCTCTCTTCAAAATGCAGGTTTGAGGCAGCTTGTTAAGATACAGTTACTACAAACTTAAAAATAAATAGATGTCATTGGGGTTTGTAAGTTGTTTATTTAAAATATTCTTAAAACGGTTGGCTGATATGGTAGCAACCAAAGATCCCAGAGACTCAGTATGTATAAGACTCTGCTACTTACCTGTGCTATAAATAACAGCATCTAAATAAAGTGAAGACTTAAGAAGAACTTAGTGACTGCTACATTATCCTTAGGGTCTCACGTTCTCTATAATGTTCTCAGTTGTTTTTTTAGGTACATTTATCCCAGAAACTTAGTTAACATGTTACAACAGAATACATGTCACTTAGATAAATATAATTCCTGTAAATGTCTATATGACCTGGGACTTTCTTTTTATTTTGAAATGGGAGCTTTTATTTTAGTTTGTTTAAAAGGTCATAAAAAATAAAAAGTATTTCTGTAAAGAAATGAGATTTGTTTTTTTTTGAACAACAACAAAAATGCCTCACTGATTCACTGTCAAATCAAAATTGAAACCATAGAAGCTGGTGTTCGTGGAAAAGCCCACATTGGTGCTGCCTGTCACTGCCAGAACCAATAAGCAGAGACAAGGACTGAATCTTTATGGGCACTTTATTCAGATGGCCCTCGATCTGAGAAGACAGTGAGTTATGTACCCTAACAGACCATCTTACACCTCCTCTTAAGCCAGGAGGAAACAAGCGTAGGTGAGGGATTTGGAAATCAAGGAAAACAAGTGGATTTGGAACTCTGGAAAGAGGTTAATCAGATAAAAGCTTCAGTCTAGCGATTCCCCTAACATCCTTTCATCTGCTGGCCAGTGCTTTTCTGTTTGGATCCTGTGTCCTGTGTCCTGGGTGATTTTCTTTTCTCTTTTTTTAAAAATAATATTTATTTATTTATTCATTTTCAGAGACAGGGGAAGGGAGGAAGAAAGGGAGAGAAACATCAGTGTGTGGTTGCCTCTCATGTGCCCCCTACTGGGGACCTGGCCTGTAACCCAGGCATGTGCCCTGACTGGGAATCGAACCTGCAATCCTTTGGTTCACAGGCCGGTGATCAATCCACTGAGTCATACCTGCCAGGGCAGATTTTCTTTATCTGTGTCCTGGGCAGTGGATGTCTCTCCCTGGAAGACAATGGCACAGATGCCATCTTGATTGTCCCTGGTCTCTTCTGGAGCAAAAAGGTCTGATTGCTTGTGGTTTCCTGGAGTCTGGGTGGGCTGTGCCTTCGGTTCCTGAAACAATAGCTTTTTACATGCATTGATTACTAAGCTTATTAACTATTACCTATAACTAAAATTTTCCAACTTGAGTTTCCCTATCAAAATCTCCCCAATTTGTGAAGAAGCCATTCATTAAGCAATATTCCTTTGCAAATCATTTTAGGTATAGTGTTATAACATTTTTCTCAATATTCTTGTTATGGAATAATTTTGTTTTGTGTGTGTGAGAGAGACAGACAGACAGACAGACACAGAGAGAGAAAGAAGAGGAAAGATTCTTCTTCCTTTTTAGTGACTCATGGTCACAATGCCTAGGTCCCCACTGCCAGGCCTTGATACCGGAACTCCTGCTGCCATTGACTTAACGAGTGGACTGATTTTGAATAAGATGAATGTGTTAAAGGTTTTGACTACAAAAGGGAGTTTTTAAAAACCCTTGTGAAATGGCTATGAGCATACTGACTTAGAAAGCATCACACTGTGTAAGGTTAATGCAACATTAACCCTCTGTCGCCCCTACTCACTTCTATGGGTTCTTTGTGCATAAATGTACCTCACTTCCTTTCTTAATTTTATTTGCATGTTCTTTTTCTCTCTGATGCATGAGAAAGAAAAATATATAGACATAACTCTTTAAATAGTGTAATTTATTCATTTCTAGCATGCTAGAACAAATTAAGAGAACACTTTGTGGGGTGGGGAAGAAAGATAAACACAAAAACCACTCAAGAAAAAAAAACATGAAAGAAAAATAAGATGTGTCCCAGGGGTGAGATCATACAGAATACATGCCATAGGTTCTGTATAATTGATAAAGGGAGCCTCAACTCTGACTCTGAGCTTTGAAATTGACAGAGCAAAGAGGAGAACAAATCAATGATAAGAATCACTATGTCCTTAACATGGAAACAGTCCAGAGGCTGTGCTTGATACCAGCATGGTGAGACATCTCCCAAGGGGCCTCGAAGAGAGAACATGGTAGGATCTTTGGTACAAGTCATTAGTGGAGGATGTCAGTAAGGGTTTGTTCAGTTCCTCCTTCAGCAATTTGCGGATGAGGCTGCTGATCCAAAGCCCTGGATTGTCAGGGGACCCAGCCTTGTGCCTCACTTCTCCATTCTCCCTAAGCCCTCTACTTCCTCCTGGGAGCCTGCAAGCTAGGATACAGCCAAAAAATAAGTTTGATTTATTTGGGGGAGTTACTCTGATTTTGGGTTATAGTATTTATTACTATTGTTCATAGGACTGTGTGTTTCCAATTCTGCACATTAGAATAATAACTTTCTAAAAGTATATAATTGTCTGGGCACTACCCAGATTAACGAAATGTAGACCTCTGGGACAGGGCCAAGGAATTGATAGGTATTTTGATTGTTGTTCTGTTACAGTTGTCCTAATTTCCCCGCCATTGCTCTCCCCTACCACGCCCACTGCCCCCCAACCCCACTCCCACAGTCAGGCCCCACCCTGTTGTCCATGTCCACGGGTCCTTCATACCTGTTCCTTGACTAGACACTTCACCTTCTTTCCCCCATTATCCACCCCCCTCCCCTCTGGTTACTTTGAGTCTGTTCCTTGTTTCCATGCCTCTGGTTCTATTTTGCTCATTTATTTGTTTTGTTTATTAGGTTCCACTTACAGGTGAGATCATATGGTATTTTTCTTTCACCACCTGGCTTATTACACTCAGCATAATGCTCTGCACTTCTATCCATGCTGTCTTGAAGGGTAGGAGCTCCTTCTTTCTTTCTGCCACATGGTATTCCATTGTGTAAATGCACCACAGTTTTTTGATCCTCTCATTTACTGATGGGCTCTTAGGCTGTTTCCAGCACTTGGCTATTGTAAATAATGCTGCTATGAACATTGCGGTGCATGGGTTATTTTGAATTAGTGTTTCAGTATTCTTCAGGTATAATCCCAGCAGTGGGATCACTGGGTCAAAAGGCAGTTCCATTTTTAGTGTTTTGGGGAAATTCCATACTGTTTTCCACAGTGGCTATACCAGTCTGCTTTCCTACCAACAATGCACTACAGTGCATTCCCTTTTCTCCACAACCTTGCCAGCGCTTGGTGTTTGTTGATTTGTTTATTATGGCCATTCTGACTCGTGTGAGGTGGTGTCTTATTGTGGTTTTAATTCGCACCTCTCTGATGGCTAGTGATGCTGAGAATCTTTTCATATGTCTCTGGGCCCTCTGTATGTCCTCCTAGGAGAAGTATCTGTTCAGGTCCCTTGCCCATTTTTTCATTGCATTGTTTGTCTTCCTGGTGTTGAGTCATATAAGTTCTTTATATACTTTGAAGATCAAACCCTTGTCCAAGGTATCATTGGCAAATATGTTTTCCCATATGGTTGGTTCCCTTTTCATTTTGCTAATGTTTTGTTTAGCCATACAGAAGCTTTTTAATTCAATGTAGTCCCATTTGTTTATTCTTTCCTTTATTTCCCTTGCCCTGGGAGATATATCAGCAAAAATATTGCTGCATGAGATATCTGAAGTTTTACTGCCTATGTTTTCCTCTAGGATTTTTATGGTGTCATGACTTATATTTAAGTCTTTTATCCATGTTGAGTTTTTTCTAGTGTATGGTATAAGTTGGTGGTCAAGATTCATTTTTTTTTTTTGCATGTAGCTGTCCAGATCTCCCAACACCATTTATTAAAGAGGCTATTTTTACTCCATTCTATGCTCCTGCCCTATTTGCCAAATATTAATTGACCTTAGAGACCTGGCTTTATTTCTGGGCTCTCTATTTTGCTCCATTGATCTATGTGTGTTCTTATGCCAATACAAGTGTTTTGATTACAGTGGCCTTGTAGTATAGCTTGATATCACATATTGTGATCCCTCCTACTTTGTTCTTTCTCAAAATTGCTGAGGTTATTCAGGGTCATTTATGGTTCCATATACATTTTTGAAATATTTGTTCTAAATCTGTGAAATACATTATTGGTATTTTAATAGGGATTGCATTAAATCTGTAGATTGCTTTGGGTAGTGTGGACATTTTAATGATGTTAATTCTTCCAATCCATGAACACAGTATATGCTTCCATTTATTTGTGTCTTCCTTAATTTCTTTCTTCAATGTTGTATAGTTTTCCAAGTACAGGTCTTTTACCTCCTTGGTTAAGTTTATTCCTAGGTACTTCACTATTCTTACTACTATAGCAAATGGGATATTATTCCTAGTTTCTCTTTCTGATATTTCATTGTTGGTATAAAAAATGCTTTAGATTTCTGAATATTGACTTTGTATCCCATTGTTTTAACTCACTTACTAGGTTGAGTAGTTTTTTGGTGGAGCCTATAGGTTTTTCTATGTATACTATCATATCATCTTCAACCAATGGCAGTTTTACTTACTCCTTTCCAATTTGGATGCCTTTTATTTCTTTTTATTTTCTGATCCCTGGGGCTAGAACTTCCAACACTATGTTGACTAGAAGTGGTGAAAGCAGACACCTTTATCTTATGCCTGATCTTAGGGGGAAAGCTTTTAGTTTTTGTTTAGTGAGTATGATGTTGGCTGTAGGTCTCTCATATATGGCCTTTATTATGTGGAGGTACGCTTCCTCTATTCCCACTTTGCTGAGTGCTTTATCATAAATGGATGCTGTACCTTATCAGATGCTTTTTCCACCTCTATTGATATGATCATGTGTTGTCTTTGCTCTTGTTTATGTAATGTATTACATTTATTGATTTGCAAATATTATATCATCCTCACATCCCTGGGATGAATCCCACTTGATCATGGTGTATGATCTTTTTAATGTATTGCTGGATCTGGTTTGCCAATATTTTGTTGAGGATTTTAGTATCTATGTTCCTCAGCTATAATGGCATATAGTTTTCTTTCTTTGTTGTGTCTTTACTTGGTTTTGGAATTAGGATAATACTGACCTCATAAAAGGAGTCTGGGAGTCTTCCCTCTTCTTGAATTTTTTGAAATAGATTGAGAAGGATAGGGGTTAGCTCTTCCCTAAATGTTTGTTAAATGTCACCTGTGAAGCCATCCAGTCCAGGGCTTTTGTGTGCC
>PVKM010020436.1:0-23418 GCA_004027735.1 Carollia perspicillata | reverse complement strand
TAATAAGTCAATGAACAAAAGTTGTTGGCGAGAATGTGTAGAAGTGGGAAACCCGGTGCACTGTGAGTGGGATTGTAAATTGGTTCAGCAACTATGGAAAAACAGTATGGAGTTTCCTCAAAAAATTGAAAATAGAACTATTCAATACCATATGACCCAGCAATCCCACTTCTGGGTACTTAGCTGAAGAAATTTAAGATGCTACTTTGAAAAGACATATGCACCCCTATGTTCATTGCAGCATTATTTACAATAGACAAAATATGGAAGAAACCTAAGTGTCCATCAATAGAGGATTAGATAAAGAATGTGTGGTACCTATATACAGTGGAATATTTTTTGGCAATAAAAAATGAAACCTTACCATTTGTGACATCATGGATGGACATAAATGGTATGTTAAGTGAGGTAAGTCAAAGACAAATACTGTCATGATTTCACTTAGTTTGGAATCTAGAAAACGAGACAAACAAGAAACAATCTCATAGATAAAGAGAACAGGCTGATGGTTGCCAGTTGGGATGGTGGTGGGTGTGGTGGGTGAAAAAGGTGAAGGGATTAGAAAGTGTAGTTTGGCAGTGACACATAGTCCTGGGATATAGATTACAGGACATGGAATCTAGTCAACAATATTGTAATGACTATGTGTGGTGCCAGGTGGGTACTAGTCTTATCAGGGGGAGCACTTCGTAAATTATGAAATGTCCAACCACTATGCTGTACACCAGAAACTGATATGATTTTGAATGTCAACTACAATTGAAAAACAAACAAGCAAACTAGGGGTGCCCTGATATAGGACTAGTGAAAATATTGGTAGATCGTGTGAGTTTTCAAGCCCAGAATATCACATCATTCATTATCAGAGACAGTTTATGCTCAAAAGAGCTGTGGATAGTCAGCAGCCGCAACATCATTCTTTACCAGGAAAGCCTTGGCGATTCTCCCAGCATGTGCTGCCATCTCTTTCGGTGTCAGGGTGGTGGGTCAGGTGCTGGTGTTGGATGACAGCATCTCAACCTTGTGGCCACTGCATGAGCTGCTGCCTCTACTAGGTTTTGTTTCTCTCTGAGTTTCTCTTCCCACTCCTCAAACTGGTGTGTAGCACAGTATCAAGGGGGAGGCCTGGCTTTCCTCTTCTTTTGCTCTCCCTATGAGTGGGCTCAGGTTGCCCCCGTGCCTCTTTGACCCTCCTTCCACATGTGTGCTGGGCTTGAGGGGTGTGGTGAGGACAGCAGTAGGGGAGAGGGAAAGAGGATGGGGCCTGCAACCACCCTGAAGTACAAGGATCCTGGAAGGGGCTCCATGGGAATCCACATGGTAGGGTGGTTTCTTCTGCTGCCTGGGAGACCCGAGAAGGCTCTCTGTAGCCCCAGACTGTGGGGGAGCTTTGTCCAGCAGAGCCCCCTGCCTGTCGAGGATGAGAATAATTCTACCAAGGCATGATCTGCTTGGGGAAGAAAGGTGGCCGAACTCTCCAAGGAGGACATTGAGCCTATTCCTCAATGGGCTTTTACTGGGCTTCATTTACACAGGAATACAGGGTGTAAAGCTCATCCATCATTGTCAGGCAGTAAGGATCAAACAATTGAAAACATTCAAAGAACTATGAGGGCTTATTCTGAGTCAAAGTCAGATAGCCGAAGGGATGAAACTTTGGGAAACAAACTCATTTTATGCTTGGACCCTTAACAGAAAATTGAGGTATTAGCAAAGCAGATTTCACAGGATTTTATGTATTCTTTCTTAAGCCTGATTGCCCCAGAAACCCACCCTTTCCAGCACAGGGCTATACCCGCCTCTGTCATTATTTCAGGCTTAAGTCAGGTGGGGGATGAAAGCAGCTAAGAGATTAGGAGACTTTTTACAGACAGAATGAGGACTCAGGCTATGACAAAGCCTAGGGGTGAGGGTCTATCACTCCCTTTTTCTATAGGCCCCAAGTCCTTCCCTGATGGCCCCATTGCAACTTCGCCTGTCTTGGGTCATCCCTATCTTGAGGAATCTTACCTGTCATTGGCTAACATTAGTCTGCCTGGGGCCAAGCAGGGTGAAGTAAAGGGGGCAGAGGCAGCACCCCTGCCAGGAAGATAAGCTTTGTCTTATTAGTGGCTTATAGTCCTGAGATATTTTTACTCAGCATTAGCCATAGGGGTTGCAGCTTCTGAAACCAGGCAGGGCGGTTCCCAACACCAGACCACAAGCTCCTGCCCAGATGTCCTGCAGGCCATTGACACTTGGGTCAAAGCACAGCTGTTACTGAACTATCTACCCATCTTTACCACAACTTCATGCTTAACTCCTGTAAATGGAGCTCTTAAGTCCCAGAAAGCCCTTGTTTCTGGTTTTTTTTTTCACTGGCTGGGATTCTGAATGCAAAGGCCAGTTAGTGGCTTCCTATTTATTGATTACATCTAGGAGCTGGAATTTCTGGGTGGACCCAGGAGCTGCAGAGAGGCACTGGGAACCTGGAGGAGAAGTGACAGAGCATCTGTGCTGCTGCTGACCAGGCCATCAGAGGTCTTTTTTTTTCCTCCAACTCTGATTTGCATTGACAAATCAGATTGCTAAGACATCTTTCTATGTGGCTGTGCTTATGTACTCAATCTGCCCAGCGTGCCCTCACAGATTTTCTTATGATTCCACAGTAGAATTTGCGTTGGGGCTGAGGCTGCTACCAGACACTCGCAGCCAGCATCCTCACTCAGTCGGCCTCCCTTTCCTGATCCATCCACTTCTGGGCAGCTTCTTGTGTGGCAAACAGAACTGAAAAGCATCTAACGCCTAGGTGGTGAGGTGAGAAGAGGGGCAGAGGGAAGGTCTGACCTCTGCTTGTTGCCCTTTTGGCCCCTTGGGAAAACTGTGAGTGGCAAAAAGTCTGCAAGCTCTTTATCTCTGTCCCTGAAAGCTCTGTCAGGACAGGCCTTGGGGCTTCTTGTCACCGTTCTCAGTATCAGTGCCCACTGAAAATCTTGAGTAGGCCTTGACAGTAGTCTCAGAGAAACAGAAATTGAATTTGACGATTTAGGCAACAACAATGCATATGCAAGTACTTCTCACTTGTGTACAGGTCCTTCTTCTAGTGGATTATTTATAAATTTATTTATTTATGAATAGAAATGTATTTTCAGGTGTGGTAGGCTCCATATTAACTTGGCTGTTTAACTTGGATGGAAGTAAATTATCAGATACTGGGAAGGGGTGGGTCTAGGTGAATTTTTAAGTGGATGAGAAGATATTGTGGAACAGGGGCAGGTCTGGAAGAAGAAAAGACCATTCCACTGGTTTCACATAATAATGCAGTCAGGCCGAGCACTCATTCATTCATCTTTCTTTTTAGTCTCATGCGCCATATTCAGTTTTTCCGTAATCCTGTTTGTTCCACCCTCAAAATATACCCCAAACCTAACCCCTTTTCACTTTATTCTAGCTACCATCACTGTGGTCAGAACCACCATCTTCTCTTCAACTCTCTGTTTCTTTTCTCCCCTCTTGCCCTCCCCACAGTCTAGTCTTCACACCATGGCCAGAATAAACCTTTTAAAATGCAGGTCACATCAAGTCACTTCACAATGATAATGCAGAGAGCATCCATCCAGGAGGCAGCTCCTGCCCACACCCTTCACCCCCCAACCCAGTCACTTTCATTTACCTCCTGCCAGGCCACACAGAGCTGGAGATCAAGTTTCTTCTCACTGTTTTCTTTTGGATCTGCTTGGTTTCCTTTTGGCCCACCCACCCTCTCTAAGTACCTACATTCCTCCTAACTTTCTCAAAATCCTGGATAACAGCTGGCTTTGGAGTCAGCTTGAACCTCTTTTCACCTGCTCCCTATATACACAAGAGGACACTTTTTCCTCTGCTGTGCTCCATAGGTTTATATTACAGTAATTCATTTCCTCTCCTTCATTAATTGTAAACGGCAGTCACTCATTTCCTCTCCTTCATTAATTGTAAACGGCAGTCACGTTCCACCCCATGCCAGTTTAGCTCGATGTTGCGGCCTCTGATTCTTCCTCATTAGCTGCTCTCTTTTCCCCTCCATCTCGCCACCCTTCCCTAGGTCCCCAGCCTCCTGGGACATTCATTTCCTGGTATGAGCTGACATCCCCCTTGAGCTGACCCCATCCAGGCCTCCTCCTGCCACGGAAGGAACCAACCTCCCACTGCTGCTGCAGAGTTGGACTGACTGAGGCTTAAGTCATCCTGATTCTTTTGGAGCTGCTTGATGGCAGAATTCAGGGACTTGGGCCAGACTGTTTTTCTCTGTGGCTCTGTCAGTGGTTTCTGGGCCATGTATTATGACCACCGAGACCTCAGGGACTAGAAGGAGCCCTTAGAGGCCATTTCCATCCCTGGCCTCTCCCAGTGGCAAGCATCTTCTGAGCACCAGAGAAGGAACCCTCTCCCTGCCCAGTGCTCTCTCATTCAGCATGCCGTCCCTTCCATCTGCCTGTAGTCTTCTGGCTGCAGCATCTAGTTCTGCCCATGGGGGGAAAGAAAGCAATACATCTGCTGTTGGAATTGCCTGCCTCTGGCGCTGTGCTCCTGCCATTGCCAGCCTCTTCCTCCCCGGACTACCTGTTTGCAGTTTCCCAGACTCTTTGCTGGAGGGATGATGGGGGTACCAAGTCAAGACATCCAAATTAATTTTGCAAGTAAAATTTCATCAGTCGACCTATCGAGGGCTTCACTAAATCAAGATGGTATTACATCTCATGTGTGCCCTGAGTCATTCATCATGTAAGTCAGCTCCTAAAATGCCAGCCAGGCTTAGACCAAAAAAGAGAAGTATTCCTGGTCCCCAGATTTTCCATGTGAGAGGATTCTCTCTGCTCTTTTGCTTATGATAACGTCAAGAAGTCATCACTGGTGGTACTTGAAGTCAGGGTGAGATGGATCTGAAACCAAATCTCTGCCTTGAGACACTTGCTGTGAAAGTCTGTACAAGTTACTCAACTTCTCTGAGCCTCCGTTTTCTATGTGTAAAATGGAAGTGATATTTCCATTAGAGGGCTGTTATGAGGTTAAATGAGAATAGTCTACATGAAGTATCTGTAATATAATAAATGCTCTATAAATGTTTGTTCCTTTCCCATGTGTGAAGTAAGTTAAAAACCTTATATGTGTTTTTGATTCACAACAAAAATGAGAAAATTAACAAGTGCATAGATTGTATACAAGTAACAGTTAAATGTGTCTAGTTGATGGGGGAGGGAAATGGGCTCAAGGGACATTTCAGTGGGCTGTTTTCGCCTTCTGGACATGGTTTGGGGTTCATAGGTTGGTCCCTCCGTTGTATCCTACTTTCTTGCTCTGGGCCCTGTTTGTGAGTATTTGGTTTGGTGATGGTGATGTGCCCTTACTTTTCGGCTGGTTACTCTTGCTGTTACCTTTCCAGGCAGCAGCTAGCTAGAGCCATTTATGATCTGGCAAAGGGAGATGGAGGAACCTTTTCTGTTATCACCTGACAAGTAGAGAAGTCTGGGAGTGGTGACTGCAGGTGACAACAGAGGCCCTCTTAGGCTGGGTGGGTGCAATTCTGGTCTAAGCATGGCCTCCAGGGATCTGGAGAATTGAGGCTCTGGGCTCCCCAGGGCTGCTGTGAGAGGGTGGTGCAGACTCCGGAGCTCCCTCTGCCTGCTGCTGTGTGTGGATGAGGCATGTGGGCGCCAGCCCCCACAACGGTCACCTTGGATGGGAGACTTTTGTGCTGTGGCCTGGGCAGAGAGGGCCAGGTAGAATCTTCTTGCCTAACAGGAGCTCCCCGTCTGACTGACTGACTGACTGACTGACTGTGGTGCTTAATAGTAATGTTAGTTACACAGCTGGCTCCTCAGGCACCAAAACTTTGGAAATGTGTACATGTTTTGGCTATGTTCATTAAATATTTCCACGCAAATGAACATAAGAAAAGTACGACTGATGTGCATGCTTTTCTAAACAGTATACTCAGAACACAATTTAGTCATTTTTGTTACTCAGGATCATTGTTATAAATGTGCTAATGAATGGATATGCCAGAAGCCAGCAGGATGTCTGTTTCCCTTCCACACCAAGTGGTCCAAGACTGGTGACATTCCTGGGTTCGTTACTCACTTTTTATGATCTTCTCCTCTCTCCCACTTTATCTATTGCCTCTTCTTACTTTGCCAGCCTACCTGTCTCCCTGTTATGCATTTAGTATGAATGAACTCTTTCAGCAGTAGGCTAAGAATAGGGCCTGAGAGGATCTCTCTTGTTTGTCCTAAGGAATTTTATTTTTTGCTTTATCTCAGTGGAGTCGAGCCACTACCTTGGTGGTCTGACTGTTCTGCCTGGTGTTGGTGCCACATTGTTTGCATATATGCAGGTTTCCAAATAGACTTTCGGATTGTAGTAGATAAGGGACCTGGCTTCACACCTGTTATGCTCTTCCCAGAGTAGGGCTCCATGTATAGCAAAGACCCTACACATATGCACACATTGAATTTGTTCATGGACCTACCTAATGAGATGTGGAATTAAATTGAATATAGCACTAGAAAGACAGAGAATATTTCCATCATGCAAACAAGAGAGAGTTTGGTAGAGGGTGAAAGTTAGTAAAGCTGAGGTTCTAATTTCAGTTCCTCCATTTACTAGCTGGGTGATCTCACTCTGTGCCTCAGTTTCCTGGTCTCAAAAACAGAATGATTATAGTGGCTGCCTCATAGGGTGGTGAGGAATAAATGAGACCCTGGATTTTAAAATTGCTTAGCACAGTGCCTGGCACATAATATGTTCAGTGATGTTAATAACAATAAAATAGTAATATAAAAAGCTTCAGATGTTTGATTTGGTTTAGAAACAATGGGGATGGTGCGAGCTTCGTGGGGATTTTTCTGGGGTTGGTCCTGGTCCTCTCTGCCTAGCGTTTCAGCTTCCTCCACCCCCCTTTCCTGCCTCTGAAGGGTCTGTATTTGGCCTCAGCTCTAGGAGGATATTAATGTAGAAGTGTTAAGTTGGAGATTTCCATGCTTTTGATAACAGACATTTGGAAAATTAAATATTTCTGTCAAGTGTGCCATAAATCTTAGCTATTTAGAAGATGAGAAATTAAAATTGCGAACAAGCTAGGTAGGAAGCAAGCTATACAGCCCCTGGTGTGTGGTCTCAGGTGAGGGTGGGGGGACCAAGGGCTCCCAGTGGCCACAGCTTTGGAGTGAGAGTAGGAGCAGGCCCTGGGCTAAAGGCTGACAGGAGAGGGTTGGTTTCTGCAGGCCATCATCTCAGCAGACTTTGAAGTTCTGAAGGATTTGATGGAGGCTTCTCTCTTTGTGTTCTAGATCTGCATCAGGGCCACCCCTGCTGGGCTTCATGCCCTCCTCTCTGTTCTTTCCCTCCTGCCAGCCCACCAGCTGGGCCTTTTTCTCTCCCTCTGCAGCAGAGGGAGCATGTGGTGCTGTTGACAACAGCAGTCCTGTTAGGTCCTTCTGACACTGGAGAGCCACACGGGAGGGGTGGAGCCTATTCTGGGCCTCCCCAGAGTACCATGTAGGCATCCTCTGCCCCAATAAAGGCAAAAGCTGTGCGAGAGTCTCTGTAACGCAGGAGGTTAAGCTCAGGATCACAACTATTCATTCAGAGAAACAAACAAACAAAAAAATAACCAACAAGGAGGACTGGATGGAGCAGACACAGTCTTCATTACTCACATGACAGGGAGCAGCGACGGCAACAGATCGGCGAAGCAGAACCTCTCCTCCCTGAGCCCGAGACTTGTTTTAAGGGGTTCCAGATGAAGGGGGCATGTGTTCTGCCTCAGTGTGTATGTGCAGAAAGAAAAACGGTTAAGAGGCAGTCACAGGACAGAGAGCCACCCCCAAAAGGAGTTAAAGAGGGAATTAGAATCTATTTCCAAAGCAACACACATTCTTCTGCCAGGGGCCCTCTGGCCAGCCTTCCATTACGGGGTTTGAAAGAGCCACAGCTAGCACAACCCCATAGTCTCATAGGTAGAAGGTGTCTCCCAGCCTACACAGAGGGCAGCACATGTGTCCCCAGCAAAGAGGAGATTTGGGTAAGGTCTTTTTATACACATACGATTCTGTCTTCTATCCCCACAACTCCTTGTCTTCTCCCCTAAGCACCAAGATGACCCAGGGACACACAGCCACCCTCAGCTTCATCTGTGTTTCTGTTTCCTGCCTTCTCACCAATTCCTGAATTAGGATTTGACTCTCAGCTATTACACTATACACATTTGGTGATGGCCTGGGCGAATCCGTCACTTGTTCTTTGTGACCCACTTGGAAATGGCTACCAACAAACCAAAGCTTATCTGGGGAGAACAGCCATGGGTGGTGAAGAGACTCAGAACTGTGTCTTATTCATCCTTTCATGCATGTGTTTACTCAGCAATTATTAGTAAGTGTTTAGAATCTGTCACATGTGCTGGAAACAGAGAAAATACAAATAATAAAGAGAAGAATCCATTTCAGATAGTGTTGGGCATTGTGCTAATCCTTTAAACATATGAATTTGACCCTAACAGCCTTAAGATATAGTTATTATCCACTTAAATAAGGTAATTGTGGTTCAGAGAACTTAAGTGATCTTGCCAGATGGGAGAGCTGAGAATCAAACCCACATCTGACTTTTAAATCACTTTTGAAATCACTTTTAATCACTAGCCAATAACATCTTTTTGAAAAGTCAACAGGCCTTGCCCCTAGAAGCTCACAGTCTGGTAAGAGAGCAGGTCAGTGTATCTGAGGGGTGAACTCAGCTGAGGATGAATGGCAAGGAGCCACAGAATTCTTCTAGGACACAGGTGGCAAGCACAAGGCCTGTGGGCAGAATCCAGGCCTCCACCTTGTTTGATCCTGCCCAGCACCTTATTTGTACCCCGTGGCAACGCTGAGCTCTTGCTTAACTCTTAAGGAGTAGTTACATGTACATAGTCCTAAAGTTACATTCGGCCCTTTGAAGGCAACTTTGAGGCTGATGTGGCCCCCGGTGAAGATAAGTTTGACACGCCTGTTCTAGGAGGTGATAACCTGGACTGAATCAAGAAGGATGACAGTCAGGGATCGAACGGGATTTAGGGTATTGTGAAGCTGGGAAAGAGCTTCAGTAAACACAAAGAAGCAAGTAAGGACTTGTGTTTGGGTAACCGCAGTAGGCTGAAGCCAGGGTGCAAGAGGAGAGGTGGCAGAGGTCATATCATGAGAGACCTTGTCCATCTGGCTAAAGGCTGCATGGATCCACTGCAGGGGTTTATACAAAAGGGAACAAGGTGCATCTTCTGGGTGGCTAGATAGGATCCAGAAAAACCACAGAGCTGCTGGAGACACAAATGTGAAATGTGTGGCTTAAGCTAAGGTCTGGAAGTGGGCAAATTTGAGAAATTCTTTAATCCACAGAACTCAGTGGTGATGAGACCTGGTGGTGTCATGTGTGGATGAGGGAGGAGCAAGACCTGGGGGATCAGAATAGGCAGCCAGTCCCCAAATATGTGTGGTCCACTTGCTTAGTGGCAGTGGGGCCCTCACCATGGACACTGGCCCTGTTCTGGCCTTATGTGAATGAAGTAAATGCATTATGACTAATGGGCTGTAGGATGCATGAGACTATTGAGATGTCAGTGAAATAGACAAGGACCCAGTTGGCCCAGGTTACAGGAACTGGGCTGGGGAAGTGTGTTTCCCCACCTCATCCTTCCTTCATGCAAAACCCCTTTTTTGTCAGTTACAAGGGAGTGGACTCTCTGTCTCAGACATATGGACAGTCAGTAGCTAGTACTGGCCTCTCTTTTCCTTATGCTCTAGGAATTGCTCCAGCAAGCACTACTTTTGGACCTTGCTTCTAGGTTGCTAACATATGGCGATTTGGAAGGCAACTGCCCCTCAGCCTGGCTTCAGAAGAGCTTTGGATCCTGGAGGTGGGAGGGGACGTCCAGGCTCCCCAGACCCCAGCTTCTCTGGATTCTAGAGAGCAGCTTCTGGGGCCTGGATGAAATTTGTGGCCAAGGTGAGGCTTGTAAAAGGAGATGAGACAATTCCTGTATTTTTAGGTTGTGAGGAGAAAAGTAGGGTGGACAGGCAGCCTTACTTCCTGGGGTGAAATGTGAACTTTTGAAAACTGACAGCCAAAAGCTATGTTCAGTCTTGGGCCAAACTAAGCCAAGGGCTTGGAGAAAGAAAGAGCAGTTGTCCTGATGCTATGAGTGGGATGGGTGGGCTTTCTTCACCTTCCAGCTGGCTTCCTCCCTCACCTTAGTGGACCCAAGCACTCTGGAACTCTGTCCTTTTGTCCTCTTACTTCCAAGGAAATTAGGTATGGCATTTCCCTTATTCAGCCCTGAATTCTTCTCCACCCTTCTTAGAGCTGCAGAAAAGTCCACCTCTTGTTCCAACACAGAGCTCATGAATCCCCACCCACTATTTCTCTCACTGTTTATGCTTGTTCTGGCACCTACCACACCTGGGGCGATTATGTCTTTAAGGTATTCCATGAGCACAGTCACCATCCATTTGGACTACCAGCTGACTTTCAGGGCCTGGCACATTATTTGTTCATTTGGACTAGATGCCCCAGGGGTGTCTTGTGCACTTAGCACACGTTCCCAGAGAACTTTTTAAAGCCTAGGGGTTGGGAGTGGATAGTGAGAGAATGCCTGTAGTAGGAAAGTTGGTGTGGGAGAGGTGATGTCCAGAGGAGTGGATTGTTGACCTGAGGAGGGGCCCCAGTGCCTAGCATTCTGTTGGTGGAGGGACAGCCTGGACGCCCCCTACCCGGCACCAGGGTGCACTGGGCCTTTACTCTAGCAACTCCCGCTGCTCAGATTGCACCAGGCAGCAGCCCTTTGTTATGGCAAAATGCCCTCATCGAAGGTTCTGCCACAGGTTTCTATTTGTAAACTTATGGGCCAAAGAATCTGAGTGGCTCACTGGCAAGAAGTGAGTGGTTACTAGACAAGGAGCACTGGAGGGGGCCATGGACCTAATGAGAGGGTTGGGCTGAATCTAAGGGTGGGTGGGGAGTGGGGCCCACCCACCTCAAGTGCCTCTGCTTCTCTGCCCCTTGCATTGCCCTAGAAGTGGGCTTATAGTGTAAGGTTGGGAAAGGCCTTATTACCAGAGAGCAGACATGGGTCTCCTGGAGGAGTACACCCTTCTCCACAATGTTGGGTTGGCTTTGTCTTTCACTGTGGTACCGTAGCGCCCAGTCCCAGGACTTCCTGTATCCACAGTCCCTTGGCACTCACCCACCCCTGTGAGATGAGCCAGGCTGAACCCAGAATGCTAATGCACCCGCCTGTCCACGTCTCCTTATTTTTAAAGGACAGTGGGTAGGCAGCTGTAGCAGGTAATTAGCTGGACAGATGGAGACAGGTGTGGAGGTTGATGTTCACAGTGAGAACAGGCATCCTTCTCCCTACCTGGCCCCCTAAAGGTTCCCCAGCCAGATGATGAACAAGTGTGGGCCTTCTGGAAGCAGGCTACTTTGGTCCCATTGCAGGACTTCCTACAAGAACAGCTGAGTGAGGGCAGGTCTTTGTTTATGGCTCCTTTGGGTCTTTCCCCATTTCCTTCTATCTCACCTCCTCCCCCTTTCTGTCTTTCTACTCTGGAGGGGCGGAGGCAAGGGCAGGGAGGGGCTGCTGGATGGGCTGGGCAGAGACTGCTAGGGAGTCCTAGCAGCTCACCTTCCAATCCCAGTTATTCTGTTGGGAAACCTTTGCAAGTGAATCTGTTACGTACATTAGGGCACAGGCAGTGGTCCTGAGGCAGGTGTGGGAGGACAGACTGTGGAACCACATCACCCAGCCACCCAGAGGTGGTGAGCTGCCAGCAGGGACAGGCATTCAGGCTGTCACCAAGCAGGGCTTCAATGGCCAAGTCTCCACCAGCTGCTGACTTCATTAATGCTCATCTCATGGAGAGGGCAGTTAGGAACCGTAGAAGCAGAGATATATCAACAACCTCCCTGGAAACTGCCTTTTCAATGAGCTGCTGCATCCCCTCCCCGTTTAATTAGCAAGAGGGAGCTGGACAAGTTGTTACAAGTTCAGGGAAAGCCATAAAATATGGCTGTGTATTAGTGTGGCAAATTCTATTAAACCAAGAGAAAGGATAACTGAAACATGACAGCCATGTGTGTGGTGCCTCCTGAATTAATAATGACCCAATCTCGTTCTGAACCATCCCTGCATTGGCCAACGGAATATAAAGCATTTAACAGATCCAGTATTGTGAGAGGTACCACAGAGAACAGCTGAGTGAGGAGGGCCAGATAGGGGAAGAGGCCTCCAACTCAGGCCTCTGCTCACTTGCTAATGAAATCCAAGCAGAAACACAGAGTTTGGCTTCAGGTTTTGTCTCATTAATTACTCCTGACCTCCTGGCTCTTTTCTTCATCTCGGTCTTTCTATTTATAATTCAGGAGCAGTATCTGGCCACTGGAGAAAACTTAACTTATAGCCCATTAGTTAGTAGGGGATGGACAAAGTCATCCTTTCCTAAAGGGAGTAAAAAGCGGAAACGGAAATGGAGGAGAAAATGCTAAGTCTAATAGCCCTGCTGAGCTAGGAGGATGACTTGGGTACGTAAGCCCGAAAGGGGTGATACCATGTTGACTAGGCATTAGCTATGTGCCCCAGCTGTCCTTATTTTAACACTAGAGCTCTGAGTGAGGCCCAGAGAGGTTAAGGCATGTATCCAAGCTGTAGTAATGGCAGCCTGCATTTCTAATTTGGTCTTTCAGACTCCAAAGCCTTTGCTTTGACTCTTACCCTGGGACTCAGTTTTTGTTTTTGTTTTTTTTTAACTAATGAAAAGCATAAAAATTCTTTATTTGGAGAGGCCATTTCATGAGGAATTTTAGCTCTTCAGCTGTATGGGATTTCTAGAGATCTTCTAAGTAAAATATTATTTACTCTGCTTTTCAGAACAAGTGACTGGGGCCCAGAGATATTAAGGGACATCATTCATCCAAGAAGTCACTGAGTAAGAACAGACCTCCCATTCCTTCCTACTAGGTAAGGTCTCAAAAGTCAGATAAATCCACACTGTATGAATGAATATAGGGTCTATTTAAGATGTCTGCAGGCTAACCTGTGGACCTAGTTGGGCTAACATGGGGTGTGGTCTGGGCCCTCCAGGTGCTTAGTATATACATCACATACTATGCCAACAATGTGCAACCCTTTTTTGACTTTAGGTTTTGTTTTTTTAAAAAGACTTCATTTTATAAGAGCAGTTTTATTGAGAGGAAGGTACAGAGATTTCCCATATACCTCTTGCTCCCACACATGTATTAGCCTCCCCTATTAACATTACTCACCAGAACAGTGACACATCATAAGTCTATACTTTACCCAAGGGGTAACTCTTGGTGTTGTATGTTCAGTGGGTTTGGACAAATGTATAATGACATATCTTCATCACTGTAATGTAATATAGACTATTCTCACTGCCTTAAAAATCCTGTGTGCTCTGCCTACTCATCTATTCTCTCTCCCCATGCCTGGAAACCACTAATCTTTTTATTGTCTCCATAGTTTTTTCTTTTTAGATGTCAGTTTCCTGTATGGGAAATAGTCTAGTTAATTGCATTCATAACTAGTGGATCAGTCACTAGGTTGAGGTCAACCAGGAGGGAGTTTCTAGGGATGTGTCGCAGATTTTTGTCCTTGTTCTTACCACTTCAGTATGTTTGATGTGTTGAGGATTGGAATTAAGGCTCAGAAAGCACTCAGCGGAATGGGAGAGGGACTGAGACAGGACTTTTGTTAGAGTTAGTGGAGCTGAGGGTGTATAATGGACTCAGTGACACACGATTGACAGCCTTGAGTGCTAGGACTGTAATAAAGGCTGCAGAGAGTGACCAGCACTTCTTGAACTGGGGAAGGATGATAAACTAATGGTCTCCATGACAGAGAGCCATTCCTTCAGAGACTGGGAAGCCCACATGCCCTTCGAAGACACCTATGCCTGGCTCTAGGTAGCAAGTGGAGATCTGATGTCAATAGGAGGTTTGTCCTGGCTAATCAGCGTGTGACAGTGATGGACTTTTCAAAATTCATCTGTCCAGTCACCTGACCCAAGGCAAGTATGGGCCCAAACACATTCCGTAAAGTCAGTGTAGGCACATAAAATCTCCAACAAACACTTTATAGCCTCTTTAGGGCATGCAATCAAATTTTGCTCTCTTCCTTACAGTAAAGCTATTCCTCCTAGTATCCAGCTTAACTTATTTATTTATTTTTAATTAATTTATATTTTGCATCCACAGTTTACATAAAGTATCATTTTGCACCAGTTTCAGGTATACCACAAAGTGGCTGGAAAACCTTGCACTTTACAGAGTGTTCCCCCCGCTGCTCCAGGCACCCACCTGGCCCCATACCCCATTATCTCTACATTCTTGACTACTTTCCCTGCACTGCATTCTGCATCTCTATGGCTGTTCTGCAACTACTAATATGTACTGCTCAATCCCTTCACCTTTTTCACTCAGCCCCCTGACTCCCTCCCCTCTGATAGAAATCAGTCTGTTCTCTGTACCTATGAGTCTGTCTCTATTTTGCCTATTAGTTCAGTTTGTTCAATAGATTCCACATATAAGTGAAATCATATGATATTTGTCTTTCCCTGACTGGCTTATTTCACTTAGCATAATAATCTCTAAGTCCATCCGTGCTGTCACTAAAGGGAAAATTTTTATTTATGCATTTTTTGCAACTGAGCAGTATTGCATTATGTAAATATACCACAGTGTTCTTACTCACTAATCTACTGACAGCCACTTGGGTTACTTCCAAATCTTGGCTGTTGTAAATAACACTGCAATAAACATAGGGTGTGTGTGTGTGTGTGTGTGTGTGTGTGTGTGTATGTGTGTGTATTTTTCAATTAGTGTTTTGGGTTTCTTCAGATATATTTCCAGAAGTGGAATCCCTAGGTCATAAGGTGGTTCCCTTCTTAATTTTTTGAGCAACATCCATACAGTTTTCCACAGTGGCTGCACCAGTCTGCATTCCCACCAACAGTGCACTAAGGTTCCCCTTTGTCCACATCCTCACCAACATTTGTTTGCTGATTTATTAATAATCGACTTTCTGAAAAGTGTGAGATAGTATCTCATTGTGGTTTAAATTGCATTTCTCTGATGATTAGTGATAGTGAGCATCTTTTTTTGTTTGTTTGCTTTTCTTTTACTGTTTTTTTTTTCACTTTTTAAATTTTTTTTCAAGGACAGTTGTCTTCATTTTTCCCTGACCACTAGCCACCACACAACCCATCCGCACCTCCCACCCTCGATCCTGCCCCCCTTTGGCTTTGTCCATATGTCCTTTATACATGTTCCTTGACAACCCTTCACCTTCTTTCCCCCATTATTCCTCTCAGTTTGTTCTTTATTTCAATGCCTCTGGTTATATTTTGCTTATTTTGTTAAGTTCCACTTATAGGTGAGATCATGTGGTATTTGTCTTTCACTGCCTGGCTTATTTCACTTAGCATAATGCTCTCCAGATCCATCCATGCTGTAACAAAGGGTAGGAGCTCCTCCTTTCTTTCTGCTGTGTAGTATTCCATTGTGTAAATCACTGTTTTTGATCCACTCATTTACTGATGGGCACGTAGGCTGTTTCCAACACTTGGTTATTATAAATTGGGCTGCTGTGAACATTGGGGTGCATAAATGCTTTTGGATTGGTGTTTTAAGATTCTTAGGGTATAATCCCAGCAGTGGAATTGCTGGGTCAAAAGGCAGTTCCACTTTTAGTTGTTTGAGGAAATTCCACACTGTTTTCTACAGTGGCTGCACTAGTCTGCATTCCCACCAACAGGTCACTAGGGTTCCCTTTTCTCTGAATCCTCACAAGCACTTGTTTGTTGTTGTGTTTATGATGGCCATTCTGACCTGTGTGAAGTGGTATCTCATTGGGGATTTAATATTTATCTCTCTGATGGCTAGTGATGCTGAGCATCTTTTCATATGTCTCTGGGCCATCTGTATGTCCTCCTTGGAGAAGTGTCTGTCCAGGTCCTTTGCCCATTTTTCAGTTGGGTTGCTTGTCTTTCCGAAGTGGAGTGGTGTTAGTTCTTTATACATTTTTGAGATCAAACTCTTGTCCAAGGTATCATTTGCAGATATATTTTCCCATATGGTTGGCTCTCTTTTCATTTTGCTGATGTTTTCTTTAGCTGTGCAGAAACTTTTTGTTTTGATGAAGTCCCATTTGTTTATTCTTTCCTTTGTGTTCCTTGCTCTAGGGGATATATAGGTGAAAATATTGCTGTGTGGAATATCTGAGATTTTCCTGCATATGTTCTCCTCTAGCACTTTTATGGTGTCATGCCTTATATTTAAGTCTTTTATCCATCTTGAGTTTATTTTTGTGTATTGTGTAAGTTGGTGGTCAAGTTTCATTTTTTTGCATGTACCTGTTCAGATCTCCCAATACCATTTGTTGAAGAGACTATTTTTACTCCTTTTTACGCTTCTTACCCCATTGTCAGATATTAATTGACCATACAGATTTGGATTTATTTCTGGGCTCTCCATTCTGTTCCATTGATCTATTCAGATCAATGGTATTGGCATGAGAACAGAACAGGTGGGTGTCTGTTCTTATGTCAGTACCAAAGTGGTTTGATTACCATGGCCTTGTCATATAGTTTGATGTCGAATATTGTGATCACTCCTACTTTGTTCTTCTTTCTCAAAATTGCTATGGCTATCTGGAGTCATTTATGATTCTATAGAAATTTTTGAAATGTTTGTTCTATATCTGTGAAATATGTCATTGATATTTTAATAGAAATTTTGTTGAATCTATAATGCTCTTTATAGATTTTTTTTCTTGTTTTCTTGTTTCTTGTTTTTCTTGTTGAATCTTTAATGCTCAATATATAAAATTTGATTTCTAGATATTGACTTTGTATCCTGCTGTTTTGCCAAATTCACTTACTCAATTGAGTAGTTTTTTGGTGAAACCTATCAGGTTTTCTATGTACACTATCATGTCATCTGCAAATAGTGACAGTTTTACTTCCTCCTTTCCAATTTGGATGCCTTTCATTTCTTTTTCTTGTCTGATTGCTGTGGCTAGGACTTCAAATTCTTTCTCAAAATTGCTATGGCTATCTGGAGTCATTTATGATTCTATAGAAATTTTTGAAATGTTTGTTCTATATCTGTGAAATATGTCATTGATATTTTAATAGAAATTTTGTTGAATCTATAAATTGATTTGGGTAGTATGGACATTTTGATGATGTTAATTCTTCCAATCCACAAACATGGTGTTTGCTTCCATTTATTTGTGTCTTCCTTAATTTTTTTCTTCAGTATTGTGTAGTTTTCGGAGTATAGATCTTTTACCTCCTTGGTTAGGTTTATTCCTAGGTAGTTTATTTTTCTTGTTGTATAGCAAATGGGATTTTTTTTCCTGATTTCTGTTTCTGATATTTTGTTGTTGGTGTACAAAAATGCCTTTGATTTCTAAATATTGACCTTGTATCCTGCTGTTTTGCCAAATTCACTTACTCAATTGAGTAGTTTTTTGGTGGAACCTATAGGGTTTTCTATGTACACTATCATGTCATCTGCAAATAGTGACAGTTTTACTTCCTCCTTTCCAATTTGGATGCCTTTCATTTCTTTTTCTTGTCTGATTGCTGTGGCTAGGACTTTCAATACTATGTTGAATAGGAGTGGTGACAGAGGGTATCCTTGTCTTGTTCCTGATCTTAGTGGGAAAGATTTTATATATTGAGCATCTTTTTAATGCTCAATATATAAAATGGTCTATTGTATTCTGGTCTATTGGCCATTTGTATGTCTTCTCTGAAGAACAGTCATATCTTCTGTCTGCTTTTTAATCAGGTTGGATTTTTTTGGTATTAAGTTATCTGAGTTCTTTATAAATTTTGGATAGTAACCTCTTATCAGATGTATCTTTGGTGAATATCTTCTCCCATTCAGTAAGTTGTCTTTTAATTTTGTTCATGGTTTCCTTTGCTGTGCAAAAACTTTTTAGTTTGATATAATCCCATTTGTTTTTCTTCCCCTACCCAAGAATATATCATAAAAAATATTGCTACAAGTAATGTCTGAGATTTTACTGCCTATATTTTCTTCTAGGACTTTTCATGGTTTCCAGTCTTACATTTAAGTCTTTAATCCATTTTGAGTTTTTTCCTGTGTATGGTGTAAGAAGGTGATCTAGTTTTATTTTTTGCATGTATCTTTTCACTTTTCCCAGCACCATCTGTTGAATAGACTGTCTTTACCCTATTGTATGTTCTTTCCTTTTTTGCCAAAGGTTAGAGGTGTGGGTTTATTCTGGGTTCTCTATTCTGTTCCATTGATCTATATGTTTGTTTTTATGCCAGTGGCATTCTGTTTCAATTAATGTGGCCTGTTTGACATTAGGTAGCATGATTCTTCAACCTTGTTCTTTTTTCTTAAGGAAGATTACTTTCGCTTTTGGGGGTCTCTTGTGGTTACATGTAAATTTTTGGATTTTTTACTTTAGTTCTATGAAATATTTCATTAGTATTTGATAGGAATTGCATTGAATCTAGATTGCCTTGGGTAGAATATGGACATATTAATGATATTAATTCTTCCTATGCTTCCTACCCATGAACATAGTATATGCTTCCATTTATTTGTATTTCCTTCATTTTCTTTCTTCAGTATCATATAATTGTTTGAGTACAGGTCTTTTGCCTCCTTGGTTAAATTTGTTCCTTGGATCTTTGTTTTTCTTCATACAACTGTAAATGGGGTTGTTTTCTTAGTTTCTCTTTCTGATAGTTCATTATTGGTATATAAAATGCCATTGATTTCTGAATATTAATTTTATATCTTGCTACTTTACTGAATTCATTTATCAATTCTAGTAGTTTTTTGTGGAGTCTTTATGGTTTTCTGTATACAGTAGTATGTCATTTGTAAATAATGACAGTTTTACTTTTTCTTTCCAATTTAGATGCCTTTTATTTCTTCTCTTGTCTGATTGCTATGCCTAGGACTTTCTTAAGGGAAATGCTTTTAGTTTTTCCTCATTGAATATAATGTATCCTATAGGTTTGTCATATATGGCCTTTATTATATTAAGATATGGTTCCTCTATTCTCACTTTGCTGAGAGTTTTTATAGTAAATGGGTGCTAGATTTTGTTAAATGCTTCTTCATCTGTTAATATGATATATGATTTTTATCCCTCATTTTGATTATATGGTTTATCACATTAATTGATTCGTGGATATTGTACCAACCTTGCATTCCAGGAATAAATCACACTTGCTTATGTTGTATGAACTTTTTAATGTATTGCTGGATTCAGTTTGCTAATATTTTGTTAAGGATTTTGCACTTACATTCATCAAGGAAACTGGCACACATTGTTTTTGGTATTGTCTTTATTTGGTTAGGAATTAGGATAAGGCTGGCCTTGTAAAATAAGCTTGGGAGTCCTTCCTCCTCTTGAATTTCTTGAAGTAGTCTGAGAGGGACACACGGTAATTCTTTTTGAGTTTTAGGAAACATTCACTAGGAAAGCCATCTGGTCTAGCATTTTTGTTTATTGGGAGATTTTTTATTACTACTTTGATTTCATTAATTGTAATTGTTCTATTCAGATTTTCGATTTCTTCTTGATTCAGTTTTGATGAATTGTATGTTTCTAAGAATTCATCCAATTTTTCCAGATTGTTCAATTTGTTGGCATATAGTTGTTCTTAGTATTTTCTTATGATCCTTTGTATGTCTGTGGAGTCAGTTGTTACTTTTTTTCATTTATAATTTTGTTTATCTGGGACCTCTGTTTTCTTTTCATAAGTCTGCTTAATCTTGTTTATATTTCCAAAGAACCATTTCTTGATTTCATCTATCTTTTGTATTGGTTTTTAGATTCTTTTTCATTCATTTCCTATCTGATTTTTATTATTTTCCTCCTACTTAGTTTGGGATTTGTTTATTGTTCTTCTTCTAGTTTCTTTTGTAAAAAAAAAATATTTATTTTTTAGGGAGAGGGGAAGGAAGGGAGAAAGTGAAAGAGAGAAACCTCAGTGTGTGGTTGACTCTTGCATGGCCCCTACTGGGGACCTGGCCCACAACCCAGGCGTGTACCCTGACTGGGAATTGAACTTGTGACCCTTTGGTTTGCAGGCTGGTATTCAATCCACTGAGCCACTCCAGCCTGGACTAGTTCCTTTAGATGTAAGGTTAGTGTGTTTATTTGAGATTTTTCTTGCTTCTTGACATAGGCTTAGATTGCTATGAGTTTCCCTCTTAATACTGCTTTTGCTGTGGCCCATAGATTTTGTGTTCTTGTATTTTAATTTTCATTTGTCTCAAGGTATCTTGATTTATTTTTTGATATTGTTGTTGACTCATTTATTGTTTAGAAGCATATTATTTAGTCTCCATGTGTTTTTCAGTTTTTTTTTCTAGTATTTGATTTCTAGTTTCATACTATTGTGGTCAGAGGAGATGCTTGATGTGATTCCAGTCTTCTTGAATTTATTGACTTGCTTCATGTTCTAACATGTAGTCTATCCTAGACAAGGTTCCCTGTGCACTTGGAAAAAAATGTATATTCTGCTGCTTTGAAGTGAAGCGCTCTGAAAATATCAATTAATTACATCTGGTCTAGTATGCCACTTCAGGCTATCCTTGTTGATTTACTTGTTGATTTACTATCTGGGAATTCTATCCATTGGTGTGTCAATGGGTTGTTAAAATCTCCTACTATGACTGTATTCCTCTTGATCTCTCCCTTTATGTCAGTTGAGGTTTGCTTTATATATTTAGGTGCTTCTTTGTTGGGTGTATAAATATTTACAAGGGTTATAGCCTCTTGTTGGATCATTCCCTTTAGTGTTATATAGTGTCCTTTTTGTCTCTTTTTATTGCCTTTGTTTTGAAGTCTATTTTGTCTGTATAAGAATTGCTACCCCAGCTTTTCTTTTCCATTTGTATGAAATATCTCTTTCCATCCCTTTACTTTTAGTCTGTGTATCTTTTATTGTGAGGAGGGTCTTTTGTAGATAGCATATACAATAAGTGTGTCTTATCTATTCAGCTACCCTGTGTCTTTTGATTGGAGTATTTAACCTGTTTATATTTAAAGCAATTATTGGTATGTATGTATATATTACCATATTAGTCTTTGCGCTTTGTTTTTCTATCTCTGTTTTTCTTTTTCTTCTTTTTCAATAAGATCCTTTAACTTTGTTTGTTTGTTTGTTTGTTTGGGTTTTTTTTTTTTTTTTTTTTTTTTTTTTTTTTTTTTTTTTTTTTTTTTTTTTTTTTTTTTTTTTTTTTTTTTTTTTTTTTTTTTTTTTTTTTTTTTTTTTTTTTTTTTTTTTTGTTTTTTTTTTTTTTTTTGTAATTCTGGTTTGGTGGTAGTGAGCTCCTTTAGTTTTGTTTCTGTTTTTATTTTTATTTTTATTTTTAATCTGCAAAGCTCTTTGTTTCTCCTTTAATTTTAAATGATATCCTTGCTGGGTAGAGTATTTTTGGTTGTAGGTCCTTGCTGTTCATCACTTTGAATATTTTGTGACAGTCCCTCTGGCCTGAAGGGTTTCTGTTGAGAAATCAGCTGACAGTTTTAAGGCAGCTGACTTGCAGGTAACTAATTGTCTTTCTCTTTTTGCTCTTAAGATTCACTCTTTGTCTTTAACTTTTTCCAGTTTAATTATAATGGGTCTTGGTGTGGGCCTCTTTGGGTTCATCTAGATTTGGACCTTCTCTGTTTCCTGGACAAGTGTGTCTTTCTTTCACTAGGTCAGGAAAGTTTGCAGCTATTATTTCTTCAAACAGGTTCTTGGTCCCTTCCTTACTCTTCTTCTCTTTCTGGTACCCCTATGATATGGGTGTTTTTACATTTGATTTCCCAGAGGTCCCTCAAACTTTTCTACTTTAAAAAAATTCTTTTTTCTCTTTGTTGCTCTGCTTAGGTGCTTTCGGTTATCTTGTCTTCTAAATCACTGATTTGGTCCTCCGCTTCATGAGCCTGTTGTTGACCTTTCAGTGTATTCTTCATTTCTCACAGGTTCTTTTTTATGATTGCCATGTCTTTTTTAATACTTACTATCTTTTGTTTAACTTCTCACTGAGATCGTCCATTCTTCTGGTAAGGTCCTTTGAGCATCTTTATAACCATTGTCTTGAACTCTGTATTTGGTAGTTCGGTTGCTTCCATTTCATTTAATTCCTCTTCTTGGGATTTCTCTTGTCCTTTCATTTGGGGCATGTTTCTTTGTATCCCCATTTTGTCTGTCTCTTTGTGTTTGTCTCTGTGTATTAGGTAGATCTGCTATGAGTCCCGAACTTGTTATGGTGGTGGTATATTTATTACAGGTGTCTTGTGGGGCTCAGTTGCGCAGTCTTCCAGATTATCTGAGCTGGCTGCTCCAGAAAGTTCTCCTGTGTGGTTTGTGTGCACCCTCCTGCTATAGTTGGTTCTTTAGTGCTGTTGGGTCATTTGTGAGTGGAATTAACCCTCAGGCTGGCTGACTATAAGGACAGACCTTGATCACACAGTGTATGAGCTGCTATGCAGGAGTTGCCCCCATCCCCACCATGGCCGTGTTTTCCCCAGCAGGCTCTGGTGCCTGCTGGGATCTTTCCTTGGGTGTGCCATTTGTGTCAGCCTAAACTCTTACTGCTGCTGTTGTCTCTTCTTCTCAGTGGAGACAGAAGTGTACACTGCCTTCTTTCCAGCCACTCTCTTAGATTTGAAGGCTGGTATTTAAGTCTCACCTCTCCTTTTGCTCTAATTCTACCTATCAAAGGCTGAGCTAGACCCTCTAAGGGGTTTTACTCTCCTACTCAGGAGTAATTAACACATCCCTTTTTCCAGCATGGAGAGGAAATGAGCAAAGCACTTCTGTTTTATACATATGTAATCCAACCCTGTGTACAGCTTCAGTTTGCAAAGTGGGAAACAACACAGAACTATTTCCTGGGTACTTGTATCTTACTGTCTCTATAATGTACTAAAAAATATTTTCTAAGTGATTCATCTACATTTTACTAAGAACAACAGCTTTTGTCTTTCAAATGAAAGGAGCCAAGGAGCATTAGTGAGCAGTCTTGTTTTATGAAGGGGAAGTTGCACAGGTGTGTGGGCCATTTGCCTGAGCATTACAGTCTATTTACAGTCTATGCCTGGGGCGTCTGCAGCTCCAGAAGGGCAGCTGGCACTGCTGCATGTTGGATAGTAGAACCACCAGGCTGCACCCCAGGGCTAACATGGGAAAGGGCTACCTTTGCTGGAGGTTTTTTACTTCACTGCACTGGTTTCTTGCTACTCAAAGATCTCTTTATAGTCAGCTAAGTTTTAAAACTATTATTACTAGTAATAGTTCACATTTGTAAGGGACTTTCTGCCTCACAGTGCTACATTCTGTCTATGATCTGACTTGGTTC
>PVKM010020435.1:0-23361 GCA_004027735.1 Carollia perspicillata | reverse complement strand
AAGTGCCTGTCAGTAAATGAGTGGATAAAAAAATATGATGTATTTACATGATGGAACACTATGCAACAGAAAGAAAGAATGAGCTCCTACCCTTTGTGACAGCTTGGATGGATCTAGAGAGCATCATGCTGAGTGAAATAAGCCAGGTCGTAAAAGACAAATACCATGTATCTCACCTTTAAGAGGAACCTAATCAACAAAACAAACAAGTAAGCAAAGTATAACTAGAGACACTGAAATTAAGAACAAACTGGCAGTAACCAGAGGGGAGGTGGGAGGGGATAATAGGGAGGAAAGGGGGAAAGGGTTTTCAGGAACAACTATAAAGGACACGTGGACAAAGCCAAAGAGGAGGGAGATCAAAGGTGGGAGGTGGGGATATCTGGGGTGGGGGGAGTGGTGGGGGAAAATGGAGTTAACTACTCGAACAACAATAAATAAATGAATAGATTCATTAATTAATTAGAAAACAACAAAAACACACATACAAACAAGAGAGAAAGCAGAGAAGAAGGCATTATTTCCCAATTCTTATTCTGAAGCCAAATACTGATGTCAAGTCCAAAGATATCACCACAAAGAGCAGAACAGATATACATCCCTCATAAACTCACATACGAAAATCTCTAACAAAACTTTTAAGATTATATTCAACAATATATAAATGAATAACACATCTGACTGAATAGGATTTTCCTAAGGAATACAAGATTGATTTGACATCCCAAAATCGTTCATTGTAATTTAGTACATTAATAGAATAAAGCAGTAAAAGTATATGATAATTTCAATAGATCCAGAAATGCATTTCAGAAATTCAATACTCATTTATTTTAAAAGTTAAAATGCTAGCAAACAAGAAATAGAAGGGAATTTCTTCAGCCAGATTAAGGGCATCTCTAAAACCTTGTAGTTAACATTATACTGAATAGTCAAAGGTTCAATGACTTCCATTTAAGATCAAGTGCAGTCAACTTTTTAATCAACATTGTATATCAGTTCTATCCGCTGAAATTTGTCAAGGTAAAGAAACAAAAAAAACCCATAACAATGGAAAAGGAAGAAATAAAACTCTGAAGAAAACATAACTGTGTGCAAAGAAAAATGTAATAAACTGATATGCTACTAGGTGAGTATATCAAGGTTGCACATCCAAGGTTAGTATAGAGCTGTAAACTGTGTTTAATATACTTGCTATCAGTAATTAGTAAAAAAATTAAAAATTAACTCCAATTACAGTGGCACCAAGAAGAATAAAATACTGAAGAATAAATTTAGAAGTTAGAATATATAAAGAATACATATTCCAACTTAAGAATAAGGCAAACAATATTAATTAACATGGGCAAAATTTAAGCAGACTCTTCACAAAAGAAGATATGTGGATGGGCAATAAACAGATGGCAAACAGTGTTCAAGTCTTTAGTTATTATGGAAATGCAGATTTAAACCATAATACATCCACTAGACCAAAGTCAAAAGGTCTAACAATGACCATTGTGAAAAACTATGTGGAATGATTGGAACTTTTATATCTTGCTGGTGGGTTTGCAAAAATAATAGAGCCACTGTGGAAAACATCACAGTATTTTATGAAGTTAAATATATAATTCCCATGTGACCAAGCAATTTCACTTCTAGATATTTGCCCAAGGGAAGTGAAAGAATTTATTCACATAAATATTTCTATCTAAATCTTCATAGAAACATTATTTATAATAGCATATAACTAGCCATTACTACATAATGGAAGTAAATATTTGCAATACATATATCTCAATAATGACATATCTAGAATATGTAAAGAATTCCTATAAAGTAACAAAAGACAACTCAGTAAAATCTGCCAAAAGACCTAAGGAAACATTGCAGAAATACATATTTTATTGTCCAGAAAGTGCATGAAAAATGCTCAAGGTAATTAGTCAACTAGAGAAATGCAAATTGAAATCACAATGAGATATCTCAGAATCAGTAAAATGACTAAAAATAACAAGAAGCAAATAATAAGATATTTTGCTAACAGATAATAAGATATAATAACAAATAATAAAATACTAACAACAAATGTTGGAAAATATGTGAGAAAGTGGAATTCTCATACGTTGCTTATGGAAAGCACACCTATCAAATATCCAGTGATTTCAGTCCACACCTACTGAAATAAGAACAAATGAAATCATATATCCACAAAAGATGCTTGTAGCATCTTTTTCATCTGTGCTCCTTTTTTTATTACTATTTCACAGATTAGGAAATTGAGGATCTGAGAGATTAAATAATTTGCCTAAGGCCACATAACTAGTCATGGCAACATCAGAAATTACACCCATATGATCCAGGTCCACAATGTAAACTCTGAACTATGATGCCTAGGGACTCTTGAAATTAGTGTAGACTCATAAAAAAAATGAAGTCAAATAGTAGAGAAGAATAATCAAGTGAAAAAATCTCATCTCCCTATCCATCATATTTATTAACTACAGTTAATAGTTCTTTTTCAGCTCTCCTGAAGAACATATCCTGTCATAAACACATTTGTATTACATCAGATTACACTGTATTATAGTATATTATATAAAATCTTATATGCCTTGTATACTTTTGTACACGTTAAGGAATTTTATAATACAGTGCTGCAACTTGCATTTTTGTACTTAATATATTTGGATACTTTTTTTGATTAGCACATGTTCAATATACTCTTTTAAAGTTATCTTTGAGAGAATGTAATATTTAAGTATGTGTTGGTTCACACACTCTGAAGCTTCCAGGTAAAATTTGAAATGGCCCCCTATACACAAGGGTAGGGAGAGACAGAAGAAAGAGGCAGGTCATTTGAGATTTGTAGTTGGCAGGTTTAATAAGCAAGGGAACTTACATTTCAGGCTTGGCTTAGTGACCACAGATGAGTAGATCTCTTCACTCATCTGACAAATCTAAATGTTTATGTAGAGGCTTTAAATGGGTTCTCTCTTCTATTCAGCCCAGGTTTCTCAACACCATCTTGTTCTCTCAAGGCAACCTCCTTGTAAACAGTTTCCATTATGGAAACGGTAGGCACAAAGTACCTTCCAAGGGACTGGGAGAGGGTGAGGAGCCCCTGATTGCCTGAGCCCAGCTGGAGGGTCAACTGGCCCTCATAGCCTCTCTATGAACCTCATCCAACAATGTGCACCATCATATGCTTACCAAGTTCTTTCATGATAAACATTGAGGGCTTTTCAATTTAATCTTTTTTTAACTCCTATAAACAGTGTGATAATGAATATTTGAGCTCCGTCTGGAAAAATTCCAGCCATTGATAATATAACAAGAACAGTCTGTGTGACATTGATGTAACCTGGCAGCCAAAGAGAGTGGACTGGAATGCTCATGCATGAACAATGATGACTTCACAGTTGAAGAGGTAAAGGGTATGTAAAAAACAAAAGATAAATAACATATGATCTCACCTTTAACCAGAACCTAAACAACTAAACAAAAAAACAAGCAAGATATAACCAAAGACATTGAAATAGAAAACAGGCTGACAGTAACCAGAGGGGAGAGGGGAGGGAATTTTAGGGGAAAAAGGGAAGGGATTACAGGAACAAGTATAAAGGACACATGGACAAAAACTAAGGGGGATGGAAATGGGAGCACTGAGGGGGGTGGGGGCGGACTGGGATGGGAGTAAAAGACAGAAAACTATACTTGAACAAAAATTAAAATAAAATTAAACAAACAAACAATGACACCTTCACTGTACTAGTCAGTGGGGACAGTAGACACCATTGAGTGAGCATGTGTACTGTGTGGCTGTCACATTCAAAATGACTGAGTGAGTAGAGCAATGAATCTGCATCAAATTTTGTGCTAAGCTTGTACATTCATCCACAGAAACTATTCAGATGATTCAGAAGGCTGCAGCTATGGGCAACTGATGATTGGCAACTTCATCATGATGATATGCCCACTCATGCATCACTTCTAGTGCAGTTTTTTGGGAAACATCAAATCAAGAGACTCAACTTCCCCTTCGGCCCAGATTTGGCAACCTGCAACTTCTGGCTTTTCCCAAGACTAAAATAACCTTTGAAAGGGAAGACATTTCAGACCATCAGTGGGATTCAGGTAAATACGATGTGGCAGCTGATGGAGACTGGGAGAACTGTGTGAGGTGATGTAGGCATTTTTGAAGGGGACTGAGATGCCACTGTCCTAGGTACAATGTTTCTTGTATTTTGTATCTTCGATAAATGTCTCTATTTTTCATATTACATGGTTGAGTAACTTCTGGACAGACCTTGTACTTGTGTGGGTGTTTTAGGGAACTTTGGCTCATATATCTGCAGAAAACTTTGTTCTTGGAAGAGAAAATGCTGAGGTAAGTAAGGTATGGGTGTTTAAAATTTTGATAGACATTACTAAATAGCCTTCCAAAATGGTTGTGCTAATTAAAACTCTCCCCTATAGTATAGGAGAGTATCTATTTCTAGCTCAGACTTTTGTCAACACTATTATAATTTTAATCAGTTCAATTTAATAAAATGTTTGCCTAAAATTGTGCATTTAAATATGAGTACAACTATGTATCTTTTCAGATGTGTACATTTTTATAAACTACATCTTTGTCCCTATGCACATTTTATTATTGATTATTCATATCTTCTTGTTGATATTAAAATATTTTACTTGTTAAGGAAAGTTTGTCTTTGTTATAAATGTTGCAGATAATTTTCTCATTTATTTACATTGCTTATTCCTTCAGATATTTCTATCTTTATGAAATCATGTTCGGGATCCTTCCCTACTCTATACTTGAACATAAAGTCTCCTATGTCTTATTCCAGTACTTTCATTCTTTTTTTATATTTAAAATTGTAAACCTTTACTACATCTCAAATGTATTTTAGTGTAAGTACTGAACCAATAATACACCAGAGTCCCACTTTGCTAGTACCAGTACTGGCCAATCACACCAAGAAAAAGACTAATAATATACAGGGTCTGGCACAAATAATGCACCCCTTTTTTGGTACAAAATCTTTTATTATAAAATCATAAGCATGTAATTCTGTAACATAGCACTATCACACTCAAGCACACCATGTGACATTTTAGGTAAAATGTTCAAATAAAAACTATAAATCATTGTACCCATATTATTACCCCACCAACCACATTCAAGCAGGTGTTATTTCTGCTGGACCCTGTATGTTTTCTCCTACTAATTTAGATTATACTTTGATATTTACTAAATTTCTATTTTTAAAATTTACATTTGGAGATTATAAAATCTCTAATGACTTATTTTATCCCACATCCTAATAGTATTTTTTTAGCCTTTTAATTTTCTTCCTTGTACTTTTGCCTATTCTCTTTTCTATATTTAATATGTCAAAATCAACTTAACATTTTTCCTTCTTTTGCATCCTGGTTTGTGATTTTAATCTCCTTGAACTAATACTTAGCATCTTTTCTTTTTTTGTTCATTGTTATAATATGTAGAGATACAAATCTTTTAACAGACACAAATTGAGTCTTGACCCATGGGTTTTGATATATAATATATTTACTAATGTTGTTTTCTAGATAGTTCATGATCTCTCGATTTCCTCTCTGAACTACGAGTTAAAAATTTCATCTTTTAATAGCTGGTAATTTTGCTTTTGTAGCTGTTTGTATTTCTGATCGTATTATAATATGGTTAGCAAATGTTATCTGCACCATTTCAGCATTTTTTATTTGAACTTGTGGTAATGTTTTTAGATTAACATAGAGTAAATTTTTATAAATTTGACTGTATCATACATCCTGTTATCAGTGATTTTACATATGTAATATATTAATCAATACTATAGTGTTTAGATTTTTACATATTTCTATTATGAGCAGGGAAAAGTAAATTAAAATGTTCTATCTCTATTTTATAGCTTTAATTTTTCCTTGTACTTGCTGCAGTCTTCTTGGCTTTGTGTTTTAGTGTTATGTTAATTTCTGGCTTAAAGAAAAATGACAGCAATATACTAACTGTTAATTATAGTCTTTATTATCGAAAATGCTCCCTTCTGTCACATTTAATGCATTAATTCCTTGAATCAAACTTGTTTGATCTAGCTATAAAGATGTCAGCTTTCCTTTCAATAGCATTTGCCTAGTTTATCTTTGTCCTCCTTTTGCTTTGAATATTTTGATTCATTTATCTTAGATGTTTTATTGTCTATGACATATAGTTTTGCCTTTTTTTCTTTGGTAAATACAAACTTAGTATGTATTTTTATAGGGAAATTTATCAATTACACTTACCTGTATTATATTTAACATTAATTAACACATATTTTGTATTTTTAAGTTTTATTGTAACACATCTTACTATTTTTTCTATATTTTGCCATATGTTCTATGTTTTTTTGCTTTCAATCCCACTTCTCTCAATTTGAAAATCATATGGTTATTTTTTCTTATTACTTCCTTATTACTTATTACTTATAAAAATAACCATCACAGGAAGTAATAATTTACTAATGTCTTTAAATAATTTACTAATGTCTTTATTTCATATATTTTAATTTTAAACATGAACATTATACATTACATTTCTTTTCTAAAATATGTGGAATTAGTTAACTCTCACCTCTTTTCTACTCCTTACCTTAGACTTTTATTGTAATGCTGGAATTTTGGTCTAATTCTTTGTAGTATATTATTATTTTCATTGGGTATATTTTTTCTCTTAGTATCTATCATTTCAACCAAACACAATTCACACATTTATGTAGCCATGAATCAATCATTCTATAAGCCATGGTATTGAGTTTTTATTTCCATCCTTTTGTATTACAGTGGCTCCATTTCTAAGTTTTTTTTTTGTTTTATTCAGTCTTTTGTTAGATCCCTCCATTAAGTAGTTTTTAAAAGATTTATGTTCACAATATATCCTGATTTGTTATACAATGTCAATCTTTATATGTTCAAAATGATTTAAATCTATATAAAATCTTGATTTATATCTTTTCTTTATCCACTCAGAATTCAGAACTTATAGATGTTATTCTTGTGTTTATTTGGAAGTAAACACTAATCTCCCAAAGTCTGAGGACTTTTTTTTAACTCTTGATAAGTGAACTGCTTTTTTGCCCTTTCAAAATGATATGAGAATTTATCTGTAAATTGAAGTCTAAATACATTAATCAGAAAACTTTCAATGAAAGTAATAGAAATTAAATTTGAACTGACATGAACACAAAAAAAGAATAATTTGAAAGATTGCACAGATGAACTGGGTAGGGGAGGAATATCAATACTTTTAAGTATGACTGTCATAAGTACTCAAATTTATCAGGTTTTTCTTATTTATTTCTACACTATGCTTTGTGCTGAAGACTTCTATGGGAAATATGATTATGAGCAGCTCCAGCCACACATTCTCAAGGGTTAATAACAAAAAAAGAAAGCTATTATTTTCTAGATCCACCTTGAAAAACATCATAAAGTCTCTGATTTATCTGAGGGTCACCTCCTTATGGACCTGTCAGGGTGGTCAGTATCTGAACAAACTAGTTCTGTGATCTTGCTCCACCAAGCACCACAGGTGCTCTGCTGGTGCATCCCCACTGTAATTGACTTGGCAGAATATATTTTAAAAATTTGAGAGTTACTTTAATAAGAAAAATAGTTGTGAATTTCCTTCAGTATGTTCACTAAAATATCACTTATTATTTGAGATTTTGATTCTTTTTTTTTACTGAAAAACAGCATAGGCTTTTAACCTGCAGATTCAGATATTATTTTGCTTCAAAATAATTTTCTTCCATTAAGTCCCTTCACGTTTGCTTGGGTCCCTGGTCTTTCTTGTAAATATATGTCATTTTATTATGCCAAGAAATTCAACTTTTTCTTTTCTGATGCCCCTCTGAGACAATGCAATAGGTATTCTCTTTATTCTCAAAGGTTCATCAATGTATTTTGTTAAATAAAAGACAGTGTATAATTCAACTATTACCATACTAATGTGTCAAAATCTTAGTTCTATAGAAAAATAAGTATTTTGTCCTCATGGATCTTAGTTATGCTTAGACAGACTTGGTTGGGCTAAACTTCAAACTGAAGGTTGGATTCAGATCATCTTCAAGTATCACTCACTCTTCTTGGACCCCAAACCTACCCAAGGCGTATTCTTCACATATTAAAAGCAGGAGTACAAGAACGCAAATTCAGCTGCAACGAACTTAAGCCTTTGCTAATGTCACATCCACTTACATATTATGGACAAAGCAAGTTTTGTGATCAAGACCAAAGCAACATCTGGTTAGTTCAGTTTTTCCAACCATGACAGTAGTGTAAATTTGTAATAGTATTGCAGGAGAGTTAAGAATAGAGAAAAATGATTCAGTGTTTTACAGCTTCTTTGTGTTCACAATTGTTCACATGTAAAATATACTCACCACTATGCAAAGACCCCCCAAATTTTTGTGTAATCATAGCAGCAGACTCCAAGTCCAGAATCAGAGGATCTACATTATGTCCAGATATCATTTCTTGTGATCCAGAAACCTATGAACTAATTAAAAGTTCACCAGTCTCCAAAGTATGCTTATATAATATGGATGGAAAAAATATCATAACAATTCCCATTCAAAAAGAATGATAATGTAATGCACATATCAGTCAATGGTTCATTGAAATTTTATATTCCTGTTAAACAAATATTGCCAAGTCCACCTAGCCTGGGTCAGGCAATGATCCTTAATTAAGCCCTATGTCTGTTCTCTGGAAGTTGTTCTCACAGCTCCTTTTCTGTATTTTTGGAGGTCTTTCCTTTTCCCAAAATCTCCTTGGTGCTTCTGAAGAACACAGTAAAATATGCTTTTCTTTGGAGCACAGGTGGTTTTTGAACCTTCTTTCTTCATGCAAAAGGTAGGAGGCTTTAAGATCTTTTTATATCTTGAACATTTTCAGTCTCTTTTAGTCCAGACTAGAAGGATTTTGCCAACAAAACTCTCTGAAAAACTGTAAAGTTTCCATATATTTGAATTTAGTCTCATACAATAGCTACAACCACAATTATTTCTGAGATGTGCCTCTCATTTTAATTGCAATTCTAGTTTCCCTAGAAGTATAAGGTGCCTGGTAGACCACACTTAAGTTTTCTGGGAGCTCCTCCTTCTTTTTCAGTTACAGAGATCTACTAAATGTTCATTTAATCCTTTCAAATGTTTTAAAAATAGTATTATAGCCATATATTTAATTTTGTCATACTTTGAAGCTATATTTTATTGTAAGTACCAGAAAATCATTCTTTCCCCTGAGCCTACATAGTAATAATCATATGTTTTATATGGTGAAAAACAGTTTAATTTTTCAATTTTGCAATCCTAGCATTACTGGATTCTTCATATTTCCTCTCAATTCTATTTTTACCTTTCCAGTTTTTCCTGTCTTACAAAACTTTATCAAATGCAGAGTCTAGTGACCTCTTTGGAATTTCAGAATTCACTTAAAAATTTCAATCAACACGACAAGTTCCTTAGATGTATTCCCTGCTTTCTTCATTAGCATTAGTGATAGTTTTGTCAAATGTTTGGCCACTCTATGGCATAGGTTGACATTGATCTGTTTCTTATAACCTTTCTAATAGTCCTTCGGTCTTTCCCACTTCCTATTACAGTGTGCTTGCCACATGCTACCCAGTTCCCCAACCCTTGACCCCAGTTGTGGTTTTTTTTCAATAGCTACTCTCCTTGGAAGATCGTGAGACTGATGATGCATAACCAGCTATCCTAAAACTCAGTGGCTTACAACAATTAGCATATTTTCTTGCCCATGCCATTGTGGGGTATCTAATTCTACTGATCCAGACTGCGTTTGGCTGCTCCAAGTTTCAGATTAGATCCAGGTCTGCAAAATGTGGCTTTCATTCTTCATAAACCAGCAGTACCTACCTAAGGCATGATTTTCTAATGACTAAAAGCGAGAGTTCAAAAGGCAAATCCACATAAGCAAACACACTTCAAGCATTTGATTATGTCACATATGGTAACATATGTCACATCATATGTCCAAAGCAAGTCCATGTGCAAGTTCAAAGAAAGAAGGTGAGAAATTTTACTCTTCCTACAACAACGGTATAATGGCGATATGGATGGATATCAATATTAGAGGGGCTTGAATAATTTAAAGCTATAATTCAATCTACATAAAAGTTTTGTTTTTAAGGAGAATTCAATAGAGAATTTTCTAAAATTCTAATATTTTCCTCCTGTTGTATCTTAATCAAGGTTTACTTACATTCAGGATTTTGAAGGTAGATACCAGTAAGAAGAGCATTATCTAATTTTCATGTTAATACCATATAGATTTTCATATACCAATCTTCTCATATATCATTGTGATGGTTCATACCCATATAACTGGCTTTTCTGTTTCTAATGAGAGCTAATCAAAACCAGTTTAAGAGCATTTGCTAGAATTCCAGTATTTCATAAGATGGTAACAGCAGTCAAAGTCAAGATTTCTATACATCTTAAAAAATATCCATAGAGATTAAAAGTAAGAATAATTAAAACCACCCAGGACACAGAGAACACTACAAATCTTAAGTCATGGATAAGTAGGGTGACAAACACCCAAATAATACAGATATAGCTCCAGAGTTTACACTTATGGGGGTAAAAAGGTGGGATGAAGACCCATAAACAAGGAGACCAAGAAAATGGAGCACAGATAAAAACTACACTCAGAAGAGTCCTACATTTTGTAAGATAATATTAAAGATAAGTTTGTGACCAGTAACTCAGAAAGTGGTTATTAAAAAATTGAATGCAATTCTTTGTAGACTCAAGGTGACAGGCTCAGAAGGTACTGCTTCTGGTAAAAAAAAGAGGAAACTGGAAAGAGGATTCATCCTTTTGAGACTCTGTAGTTACAGTGAAAAAAGAAATACACGGTAAAGAGTATTATTAAGAAACTCAAGGACAGTAAGTGTGAATCAAGGATTGTGTATCCATCCAAGCTTTTAAAAAATATATCAAGGGTATATAAAAATAGCTTTACTCTATAGAACCACCAAACAGCATCAGAAAATCAGAAAACACAGTTACCCTCCCCTAAAAGAATATATTTTCCTATATTAAGAGACCATATTTGCCAGTGAAACATTAGACAAGGGTTTAATCTCCAAATACATAAAGAACTTCTTGTCAACACCAAGAAGACAAAGAATCCAATTAAAAAATGGGCAAAAGACCTGAGTAGACACTTCTCCAAGGAGGACATAGAGATGGCCCATAGACATATAAAAAAAATGCTCAACATCATTAGCCATTAGAGGGATACAAATTAAAACCACAATGAGATAGATGCCAGAGAGGAGAGGAAGGAGGGAATGGTGCAAAGAAAGGAAAGGGATTAGTCAAAGAACAAATGTGAATGACCCATGAACATTGACAATGGTGCAGGGATTGACTGTGGGAGTGGGAGATGGACTGGGTAAAGGAGGGCAAATGGGGGAAATGGGAAAACTGTAATAGAAGAAAGTAGAATAAAAATTAAATAAAAATGAAAAAGAAAATTAAATAACTCAGAAAAAAGAACAAGGTCAATCACAGAATTCACAAAGCTATCTAAAGATTTTCAGTCATCTCTGCATATAACTACTTGCTAGTCCCAGAAGATAAGACATCACAAATACAGTGGTCATCCCTATCCATAAGAAGAAAGTAGAAAATAACAATAAGTATTTTGAGCTCATAAAAATTTTCCCAAAAGAACATTCATGAAACAGAAGGAAACTATAACATAATACCCAACATAAATTAAGTGTGAAAGTAGCATTTGCAAATATGTAAAAATGATTTAAATCAGAAATTTTAAAACTCAGAAAACATTTGAAATAGTCATTAGAAAGCTCTGAAATAGGAACCACAATCAGGAATGAAATTGAAGGAAAATGTAAAATTAATAAGAAATGAAGACAGAGCCCTGGAGAATGTGGCTCAGGTGGTAGGAACATCATCCTGTACACCAAAAAGTCACTGGTTCGATTCCTGCTCAAGGCACATACCTGGGTTGTGGGTTCTATACCCAGTCAGGGAGCCTATGGGAGGCAGCCAGTTGATGTTTCTCTCTCATGTCCATGCTCCCCTCTCTCTCTCTTCTTCCCCTTTCTGTAAAAGCAATTGAAAGATGTCTGCAGGTGAGGATTAAAAAATGGAATAAAAGAATTAGATTACTTCTTGTCAGTCCATTCTTGCCTATAAAGTTTCTTTTGAGAAACAGCTGATAGTCTTATGGGTACTCCTTTGTAGGTACTCCTTTTATCTTGCTGCTTTTAAGATTCTCTCTTTATCTTTAACCTTTGGCATTTTAATTATGATGTGTCTCAGTGTGGTCCTCTTTGGGTCCAACTTGTGGGAACTCTCCATGCTTCCAGGACTTCTATGTCTATTTCCTTTGTCGAATTAGGGAAGTTTTCTTTCATTATTTTTTCAAATAAGTTTTCAATTTATTTCTCTTCCTCTTCTCCTTCTGGCATCCCTATGATTCAGATGTTGTCACATTTGGAAATGTCCCAGAGTATTCTTACACTGTCTTCATTTTTTTTAATTCTTATTTATTCTTTCTATTTAGGTCAAATGTCTATTTCTTCCTTATGTTCCAAATCATTGATTTGAATCCTGGCTTCCTTCCCTTCATTGTTGGTTCCCTGTAGATTTGTCTTTATTTCACTTAGTGTATAACCTTAATTTCTTTCTTTATGTTGCCTTACTCAATGAGTTCTTTGAGCATCTTGATCACCAGTGTTTTGAACTCTGCATTTTATAGGTTGGTGTGTTACAACCTTTCCAGGACAGACAGGTTCATAGAAGGTAAATGGAAGAATATTCGTGGAGTCATCGGGGTGGCTGCCATGCCTTTATTCAAGGGTGGGCAACCCACACATGCTGCAAGCTACATGTCTCCATATGGCACCACATAGCTGTTCATGTCACCTGTCCTTCAGCAGGAGATCCCAACTCCCTTATACATTACATGCACACAAAGCCATCAGGAAGATAGTATATTGTATAATACAGCAAAATTCTGTACATGTGAGCCCTCTCAAGGCTATGGGAACTGTTTATAGGACCAATTCTCAAGGCTATGAGAACACAGCTTATCTTAGTTCCCCACACATCTGGGTGATGCAGACCCCAGCCCGTGGGGTCTGTGTGTTGTGGAGACAACAAACAAAATCACACGGACTAAAGAAGTCCTGTGAAGAAAAGAGGACAGCATGGCTATTCTCTGAGTGAGAGAGAGGGCCCAACCCCTGCCTGGACAGGCTTTTATTGCTTTTCTGGCACATTACATTGAGGATGGTCCTCATTTACTATGCACAGGTTCCCTTTAGGTGGTTACCTTTTACAAACAACAAAGGAAAGGATGTTGCTAATTCCATCAAAGAAAAAAGATATTTGCAAATACAAGGGAAAATGTGGTTGAACTAGTTACACTCCATCCTTGGGATGTTTAGCATAGATTTTAGGAAGTTGCTTAAAAGATATGCAGTAAACATTTGGTGCTTCAATCAGGGCAAGGGAGTTTTAGCAAAAAGCAAGCCTCAAAGCAACCTAGGTACAATGCAGGCCTGATTCCCTCCTGGAGAACCTATTCATGGGCGTGAGTCCTATGTGCCAACCTTGCTCCCTGTTGGTTTTTCAAATCAGGGGCTGGGCTACATTCTCTACGCCATGCAGAATGGTTCCCTATATTTGGGTAAGGAGGCCAGGCTGCCTCCATTAACCCTATAGTTGGTTATTTTTATTTTGTTCAGTTCTTTTTTTATTGTTGTTTAATTACAGTTGTCCCCATTTTCTGGTCATTGCTTTCCTCCACTCTACCTACCTCCCACCTCCCACATTCAATCCTCCCTCCCATTGTTCTCTTTGTCCAAGGATCCTTTGTATGTGTTCCTTGATGACCCTTCCCTTTCTTTGCCCCTTATCTCCCTCACCCTTTGCCCCTGGGGTTACTGTCAGTTTGTTCTTTATTTCCATGTCTATGGTTCTATTTTGCTTGCTTGTTTGCTTTGTTGATTAGGTTCCACTTATAGGTGAGATCACGTGGTTTTTGTCTTTCACCACCTGGCTTATTTTACTTAGCATAATGCTCTCTAGTTTTATCCGTGCTGTCCTGAAGGGTAGGAGTTCATTCTTTCTTTCTGTTGCACAGTATTCCATTGTGCAAATGTATCACCGTTTTTGATCCACTCATTTACTGATAAGCACTTAGGCTCTTTCCAGTACTTGGCTATCATTTAGTTCTTTTTCTGGCAAGAATTATTCAAAGTGATGAAAAGCAAGGACCTACAACCTAGATTACTCAATCCAGCAAAGCTATCCTTTAGGATAGAAAAAAACAGATAAAGTGCTTCCCAGAAAAAGTAAAGTTAAAGGAGTTCAGCACCACCAAGCCCTTGTTATATGATATGTTAAAGGGTCTTATTTACATAAAAAAGATAAAAACTATGAACATTAAAAATGCAACAAATTTGCAACTATCAGTGACTGAATTAAAATAAACCTAACTAAACAACAGGACAGGAATGGAATCATAGGCATGGAGATCATTTGGAGGGTTATCAGCTGGTGGGGATGAGGGAGAATAGGGAAAGGTACAGGGATTAAAAAACATAATTGGTACATACAAAATAGACAGGGGAATGTTAAGAATAGTATAGGAAATGGAGAAGGCAAAGAACTTACATGCACCACCCATGGACATGAACTAAGGTTGGGGATGGGTATTGCTGGAGAGAAGGGAGGTACTGGATAGAGGGGGGCAATGGGAGAAAAATTAGGACAACTGTAATAATATAGTCAATCAAATATACTTTAAAAAAAGAATCAGATTAAAACTGATTGAGCTGTTTTCTGCAGGGTATGGTAGTGGCCATTTAGTCTGAAGGGTGAGTGGCTTTGGCCTTATTTTTCCCGCTCATTTTCTCCTCCCTTTTTACTTTGTCAGTAGGGCACAGTTATGGGTCACAAGCAAAGAAGTAGCTGATGCCATGGTGCTGGTATTGTAATAGAGATTTTGATGATGAGAAGATCTTTATGCAGCACCAAAAAGCAAAACATTTTAAATGCCATATATGTCATAAGAAATTGTACATAGGACCTGGCTTGGCTATATATGGCATGCAGGTGTATAAAGAGACACTAGAATATTGTACCAAATGCAATACCTGGAGAACAGACATAGAGTTGGAAACATATGAAGGTATTTCCGAAAAAGACATAGATGAAAGAAAATGACTTCTTGAACAGAAAACAGAAAAGAGTAAAAAAAGAAAAAGCAGCAACAAGATTATTCTGATGAATATGATGACTCTGCAGCTTCAACTTTATTTTGGCCATAGCCTGTTCAACCTCAATGAGGTTATATACCCCCAGTGGCACAACCAGAACTACCACCAGTTCCAGAAGCACCAAGAATGCCTTCAGGCATACCTCCATTAATGCCAGGTATCCATCACCTGATGCCAGGCATGCCACCTGGAATGACAACAACGGGTGGAATGATGTCACCTGGACCAGGAATACCACCTCTGATGCCTGCTATGCCACCAGGTATGCCCTCCCCTGTTCCACATTCTGGAATTCCTCCAATGACTTGTGTACAGGCTATTTCAGCACCAGGTATTCTTAATAGACCATACGCACCAACAGCAACAGTTCTTGCTCCACAGCCTCCAGTTACTAAGCCTCTTCCCCAGTGCTGGACAGGCTCGGGCAGCTGTTCAAGGATTTGCTGGTACAGATTTCAAGCCCTTAATTAATACTCCTGCAACAACTAAAGAACTCCCAAAGCATTTCCTGCTTATACATAGTCTACAGCTTCAGCCACTAGTAAAACAAATAGCATTGCAGCTAAACCATCAGCTTTAATAACAAGTAAGCCCATTACTCTTACAATAACCAGTGCAACCAGTAAATTCATCCATCCAGATGAGCATATATCATTGGAAGAGAGAAGAGCATGGTTATCTACATATCAATGTAATCTGTCTCATCCTGGGCAGGCTCCCATTGGTAACCCACTGGTTTGACCAATTGAAGGTATGATGCCATCAGAGCCAGGTGTCCTACCACAAGAAATGAGACCCCTAATGCTGCCTCATGGTCATTATGGTGGTAATCATCAAGGCATGTCAGGTCGCCTTCCTGGTGCTATGTCACCATATGGGCAGGGACCAAAGGTGGGCCTCCTTGACCTCCAATGGGAATGAGACCTCCTACAATGTCACAAAGTGTCCATTACTGATCTCACTTCATCCGATCTACTAGGTTTAGAGATTAAATCTTTTCTGAATTTGTGCTGTTGATATAGCCAAGATTCCATCAATAAGGCTTCATTGTGACTTTAACACACATTGCCTGCCCACATGTACCAAAACTATTGGACATTTATTTTACATGGGAAAAATTATTTGGAATAATAAAGCAGGAAACTTTCCTCGAGTTGCAATTTATACCGTATGGCTTCTTTTTCATGTTTTATCTAGGTTTTTAGAAGTGAAGCATAGGAAATTTGGTTTGTTAAATTGCGAAGGCGCTAGAATTACATGAACATATCACCTTAAAAAAGGTATGTTCTGTAAGCTTACATTGCTATTTGCAAAGTTGTGCCTTCACAGAATTTCAGATGCTGTTGGACTTCATGTTCCCACCCTAGCTTGAGGAGAACAGGAACTATTTCCACGTACCTGTACATTGGAAATCTAAATGTGTAACAATATTTAATGTATTTAGAGTTCCTCATGATTCAGGGCTTATGAAATCTGGCCCACTAAGGTCATGTGACTTTTCTATACTGTTACACTTCATGTAATACAATGGAAGAAAAAAGTGATTGACGAATAAATTGGGGAAATAAAGGCGAATGCATATAACTGAAGTCCCTGAAAAAAAAAAAGAATAGAATTATTTTTTAAATTATTTTCCAGGATAATTTCTAGAGTTCAAAGACCTGAATTTACATATTAAATGTGTCTACTATTTCTGGAAAAACTTGACCAGAAAAGGACAAAACATATCCTAATACAACTCTTGGCTCTTAACTTCACAGGTGCTTCTCAGGTTTTTTCTCCCCTCATAGGTGGGACAGATTGGCTAGAGTGGATTGCAGTTGGCTATTTCCCTTTCCCGGGTCAGCTAGGCTCTGATAATACCCCAGAAGCTCAACTAGTTTCTCCTGAGGACAGGTCTTGTTAACAAGAGCACAGTGCTCTGAAGTATTTCAAAATGGTTCCTTTTTCCTTTACCCTGTCAGAAGCAAGAAAGGATTTTTCCCTGATATTTTATGTGGGAACTGGTTGAGCTCTTGGATATAAGGTTTGCAAAACTATTGGGATTTTCATGACTGGGTTCCTTGGTGTTTTAACTGTCAGAGTTGTCTGCAAGGAGCCTCTAGCAATTCATCAATTACAGTTAAGGTTTTCCTAACCCAGCACTGTTTGTGTGGTGGTTTGTGGGGTGGTTTCATCTAGTGAGTCTTAGCTCTGGTAAGCAGAACCTTCCTGGATTCGTCTGTCTATCTCTCTAGTTGTGGGGGCAGCAGTTGGACCTGTGCCCTCCTCTCTCTTAAGGATTCAAGAAGAGTTGTTGATGGTTCATTCTACTCAGCTTTTTATTTGTTGTGAGGACAAAGTGGCAACTTCCAAGCTTTTTATATGTAGAACTGGAAACCTGAAGTCTTAATATGCTTCTTTTTAGCCAATATTAGGTCCTCTAAACTACTTTTACCTACTTTTATCCTTTATTAAGAAGAACAGAGTACTCTGATATATTTCAAATGGGTCTTTTCCCCGCTCTCATTGTTGGAAGCAGGAGGATTTTTTCTGGTATTTTTTACTGTTGAAATTTGGCCAAGCTCCTAGAGTGGAATTTCACAATATTGTGGAAGCCATCCTGTGGCTGGGTCCCCTGGTGTGTTTTAACTCTCAGAGTTGTCCACATGGAGCCTCCAGCAATTTGCCAGTTACAGCTCAGGGGTTCCTCCCTAACCCTGGTTCCAGAAGCAATCTCTCCCAGTAGGTCTTGACTCTGGTAATACGGTACACTGCACCTTTCTGTTTTGCCTCTCTGTCCAGTCTCGGGGACAGTGGTTTGCCCTGTGTCCTCCCCTCTTTTATGGTCCAAGAAGAATTGTTGATTTACAGTCTGTTCAGCTTTTTACTTGTTAGGACAGTGGTGACTTTCTTCTCCCTTCATGCAGACTGGAAACGGAAGTCCCTACCACTGGGGTTTTATTGTGCATTTTACTGATGATTAATGATATTTTCAACACTTTCATGGACTTACTTTCCATTCACATTGTTCTATTTTGAAATGCCTGTTCAAATATTTTGCCAGATTTTATTGCATTGTGTGTATTTTTACTTTGTGTAATTCTGTTCAGTTACATTGTAAACTTAGGTAACCAGAAATTTTCCTAGGAAGATGCAATTAAGTAAAATAATCCTGTTGCACACAGAGATGAAATAGAATAGTTTCATAGGAGAATAATGAAAGTTGCACAAAAATATTCCCCCAACAAAACAGCACCAAACCTAGGAGGTTCCAAAGAAGCATGATATAAAATGGGTAACATCTAGATAATACAAATGCTTACCTAAATTGTTTCAGAGCTTCAAAAGTGAAGGAAAACTTCCAAATTACTTCTTATGAGACAAATATAGCATTAATTGTTGAATCTAATGGTAGCAAAACAACAAACAAAATAAAAACCATATATAACTTATGAATGATGAGGTGAATATCCTAAATAAAATATTAGCAAATGGAATTGAACAGTTTCATAAAAAATAATATATCATGACCAAGTAAGATTTATTCTTGAAAGGTAAGAGTGGCTCAATATTTGTAACTCTTTTTAACATACCTCTTCATATTATTGAATATAATTTATTCATATTAATTACTGGGAAAAAATCATAGTTACTCAGAAGGCCTCTGACATATTGATACCCATTCCTTATGATAACATTTAATGGGATGAAAATGTTCACATCCACAAACAGACACACACAAGATAGAAGCATTCATACTGAGATCAAGAATAAGGCAACGATTCCTACTTCCCCACTATTTAACATTATATGGAAATATTGATCAAATTGGAAAAGAAGAAAAACTATACCTATTTGTAAATGATAGGAGAGTGCTTTCTGAAAATGTAAGAGAATAAACTATTTAAAATTTTGTATAATGAAAATTCCATAATGTAATTGGATATGAAGAAATTAACACAGATAAATAAATAGCCTTTGACTACAAAAACAATAACCAGTAAAAAAATATAATAGAAAAAAATCCCACTTAAACGGCAATAAAATACATAAAATGCTTAGGGAAAAAGACTCATGAAAGACACAAAAATAGATTTGAACAAAAAAGAAAACCTTTTCTTGTTTTTGGATTCAACACAAATAGCATGTCAATTTTTTGAAGTTAATATATGTACCTAATGATATTTTAATAAAATATTTCATAGCTATACAAGTTGAAATCAGGAAAATTCATGTGAGGGTTGGGGAGTGGTGCATACTTATTGGATACTAAAACATACTGCAAATTTTCTGTAATTAAGTCGTGTATTGGTAGAATAATGGACAGAAAGAACAGTATTATAGAACGAGAAGTTTAGAAAAAAAGTACATATAGAAATTTATTAGCCACTGTAGAAAATATAAGGTTATTAAGAAATATGATAGGCCAACTGCATAGCCATATGGGAAACATAACATCAAATTCATATTACGTAAATTAGACACAAATTAGCTCCAAAAGAATCAGATACTTAAATATAAAAATATGAAACATACATGGAGTAGAAAAAACATGGATGAATTCCCCTAGTGTCTAGAATATAGCTAAAGGCTTTCTACTTGAGTCTCAAAATCCTGATTCAATAAAAGAGAAGATTGGTAAATTCAATGACATTTTAATAAAAGACCACCTTCTTAGAAAGAAAACAAAAATAAAGTTAAAATATAAATTACAAACTGGGAGGAAAAATTTGTGTAATATTATTTATAAGACCTAACTCCTGAAAAATATAAAAATTTGTAAGAAATAACAAGACCCAGAGAAAAGATAAAAGAGAGAGAAGCATAAGATATGAAAATATAGTCTTCTGAATTAAAGGTTCATTTCATACCTGTTAAATTGGCAAATATTTTCCAGTTTGATAACACATTTTGTTGCTGCTCAAGCTATAGGAAATTAGGTACTGTTTTATACTGATAGTAGAAATATAAAGTGGTACAACCCCATATGGATAAAAAATTGACAATATATAACAAAACAACACACTCTTTGACCCAGAAACCTTAATTCTAGGAATTTACTCTAAAGATACACATTTAGTTTCAAAATGTATAATTTATTTATTTTAATATTATTTGTAACAACAAATTATTAGGAAGTTACCTATATTCCCACTTATTAGTGAATAGGCCAATCAATGAGAACATACCCACAGAGCTAAATAATTTCAATTATAAAAAGATTTTAAAAATCTTTATGAAATGATATGGTATATATTTTGCTTAAGAAAGAAGAGAAAATAAAAATGCTTGTGTATGTTTGTGTTCATGATGTTTATATTTTAAAAGAGACATAGGAAGGATAAGTCAGAGAATGATAAAATTTGTTAGCTTCAGTAGATATGCAAAAACAGATTAGTAAAGATAAGACAAATACTTAATATTGAGTATTTTAATACAGATATTACTTTTGAACCATAGTATTATTATTTCTATATTCAAGAAATACTAATTCAACAAAATATAACAAAAAATCTGAATATTGAACACAAATAAAAGAAAATCCCTAAATTCATATCAAGTAGATGATATGAACGCAGACAAAATGAAAAGAATTAATTAACTAAGTAACTTTTATAAAATACCTTGACTAAATTCTTAGTGAGAGATATTCTAAGGACAGGAGGAAAACTTGACCTTTAATTAATAGGTGTGCTGGTGGTTAATGGCATGACTGTAATAAGTCTGAACCTTTCTTGTATATTGTATGGTTGAACAAATAAATACATTTATATTCATATTGCTGAATTCACATTCTACTTCCAACTGTGGAAGATAGGAGTTACAAATATGGAATGGGAGGAGAGGAAGACTACTATAGTGTTGGATCAATATAAAGTAATGATTTTTAAAATACATATTTCCTATTTCTGCTCAGTGATAAAACTAACAGCAATAAGTATATCAATAGCAATGAGTATAGTTAGCACCTAGATCTTGACTTTATAAGTGAAATCCTTAGATAATGGCTGAGTCCAATAGGGAAAACAAGATCTGGGATATTTTTTGTCTGAGAGTAAAAAATTCTCAAAAATTGATAGGGGCATGTTGAGAGGACATAAACTGTATTTGAAGAGGCTTCCATTGGCCATATATGGGATAATTTGATCCTCAAAAAGAGATCATTATGAAAATGGTTTATAACACATTGGATAAGAAATAAATCCACAGATAATTATAACACTAATTTTCAAAGGGCAAGAAAGGGAATGAGGGAAAATGTCTTTTTTACAGAAAAATGCCAACTAATAAATGTAGAAGGAATAACAAAACTGCAAGGCTATCATTTTGCAACCAACACTTGAGACATTAATTCTGGCATGAATCTCCAATGTATGCTAAAACCACTGGGTTAAAGATTGTTGGGGAACAAAATTATCAAACATCTTCATCACAGAGCCTCACGGATTAGTTATTCATTATAAAGGGGGATAAGACAATGCTCCAACAGAGAAATTTGGTGAATTTTATCTTTAACAAATGATCAAATTTAATATCACCAGTAGGAAGTCAAACTAAAATCATCCATCTCCTAATATGATTCACTGACATATACAAAACCATCTATACTATAGCCTTGCTAAAAAAAAAAAAAAAAAAGAAGCAAGCAGATGAACAGCCAAGATGGAGACATAGGTATATATACATTGCCTCCTCACACAAGCAAAAGAAGGAAAACAACAGATTTAAAATAAAAAAAAGTAACCAGAACTGCCAGAAAATAGGACTATATGGAAGTCCAACAACCAAGGAGTTAGAGAAGAAGCATTCATCCAGACCAGTAGGAGGAGGTGGAGATGGGCACCTGAGGTGGAGAGGACTCATTGTAAGGCAGTGGCTGATGGACCTGGTGGTTGCACATTTGCATGCAGATAAACCAGGAGGAACAACTGGGGAATGAGACAGACTGTGCAACCCAGGGTTCCAGTGTTGAGAAATAAAGCCTCAAAACCTCTGACTGTAAAAACCTGTGTAGGTTGCAAAACTCCCAGTCTCACAGGAGAGTTTGTTGGAGAGACCCACAGGGTCCTGGAATGTACACAAACCCACCCACAGAGGAATCAGCACCAGAAGGGCCCAATTTGCTTGTGGGTAGTGGGGGAAGTGACTGAAATCCAGCCTAGAGCCAAGCAAGGGTCACTGTTCCCTTTCAGATTCCTCCCTTACATACAGCACCACAAGGCAGCAAAGCCCCATGCTGGTGAATACCTAAGGCTCTATCACTTACTAGGTAACAAGTACACCAAGACAAAAAAATATGGCTCAAATGAAAGAACAGATCAAATCTTCAAAAATAGAACTAAGTGAAGAAGAGATAGCCAACATATCAGATGCAGAGTTCAAAACACTGGTAATCAGAATGCTCAAAGAAATGGTTGAGTATGGTTGCAAAATACAGAAGTGAAGGCTATGCAAAGTGAAATATGAAATATATATACAGGGAACCAACAGTGACAGGAAGGAAACCAGGCCTCAAAGCAATGATTTGGAGTACAGAGAAGAAATAAACTTTCAACTAGAACAGAATGAATAAACAAGAATAAAAAAAAAAAATGAGGAGAGGCTAAGGAGCCTCTGGGACAACTTTAAACATTCCAATATCTGAATCATAGGGATTGCCAGAGGAGAAGCAAGAGCAAGAAATTGAAAAATTATTTGAACAAATAATGAAGGAGAACTTTCCCAATCTGGCAAAGGAAATAGACTTCCAGGAAGTCCAGGAAGCTTAGAGTCCCAAAGAATTTGGACCCAAAGAAACACACATCAAGGCACATCATAATTATATTAGTCAACATTAAAGAGAAAGAATCTTAAAAGCATCAAGAGAAAAGGACACAGTTACCTACAAAGGAGTTCCCATAAGGCTATGAGCTGATTTCTCAAAAGAAACCTTACAGTCAAGAAGGGGCTGGAAAGAAGTATTCAAAGTAATGAAAAGCAAGGATCTACATCCAAGATTACTCTATCCAGCAAAGCTATGATTTGGAATGGAAGGGCAGATAAAG
>PVKM010020434.1:0-23332 GCA_004027735.1 Carollia perspicillata | reverse complement strand
AGTAAAATTTTTAATTAGATTGATTCATCTTGAGAATGGAAACAATTATTTATCCTATCCAGTGAATTACAGGATAACAACAAACACTATAAATTGAGAGCAATTTTAAACCCTAATTCTGGTTTCTTTTTTACAATGTAAACTGTTTTTCCATGAAACACAATTTGTACCTTTGTCATTTATTTTTGAAGATAAATGTCGTTTACTTTTTAAGTTGAAAAATAACAAAAAGGCTTTAGACCCACATGTTAAAAAGTACTCTTTTTTATCCTTTTCTGAGACGTTGACCTGTATACTCATTTAAAAGTGAACACCACATCTTTACGTTATTAAATCTTTGTTTTGATCTATTAGTATTCACCAAAGTACCATTTTATAAAACCTCACACTGAATAGACAAGGCTGGAGGTGACCATCTGCAGCTTTAGAGTCTGCGTTTGAATTGATGAAAAGAGCTTTGTGTGTTCATTGCCAAGTTTGATTCTTCCAGTCATTAGGCATTCCCCTCAGATCCCATCAATGAATCTGTACTCTCTTACACCCATGTGTTACATTCTCCTCTCCTCATGGTTCCCTTTGCCAGCTCTACTCAAGAATGACTACTGGGTCTTAGCCACATTCTTCTCACAGCTGTGTTAAAAAAGAGCATCAGAAAGTCTTCCTAAAACCCATATGTGTATCTGGTCAGTCCTCTGTCTTAGGGTCACCTCACATTGTGGTGTGATTATACAGAGATTCATTCTTGTTCTTGAACTGTGCTACCCCTATCATTCTGGGAAAGATTAGGCTCTCCAGTCAGTAGTAGAGAACTCAGAAGACTAATGAGAAATACACATCACTCAAAAGGCATACCAGTTTAATTCCAGGAAGATGTTTCCAAAACTTAAATGTGTTTGTTATTTTTACCATTCTGTAGCTTGTCAAATGGCATATGTTAACAGAAAAACAACATGCTTTCATATGCTTTGAGATACTGTTAAATGTGGCAAAGGAAAAAGTCAAATAATGATAATGTTCCAAGAACTACCAGTCTGAATGGCATAGATGCTAAAGCAACAAAAAATTAAAATTAGTAAGTATAGTAAGTTCCAAAATATTACTTACTATGTAATATTTGGAGTCTTATTTTTTACTTGTGGTCAGCCTTTCTACAGAAACACCTAAAGTATACTTTATAGAAGTATAACTATTTTTTAAATTTATACTTAGGTTAAGAACCAAAGGAAAAAACTTTTTCTCTTGAGTTGTTCAAGAATACAGGTGTAGGCAAAAGTAGATTTACAGTTGTAATACAATACACATAAATAATACAATAATTAACAGTATAAGAAACTCTGTGCTCTGCATACTCACAACTGTAAATTGACTTACCCACCCCAGTATATAACAATAAAGGAAGAAAGAAAATGTATTTCAACTGCTACTATACACTACATTGTTACAGAATGATTTTTTTCACTCTTAATGTAAATGATCAAGAATAAAAAACAATAAAGTGTATGTATGGACAGTGTTTATGATTTTACTGTCAGATAAAGTTATACTGAAATAAGCAAGATTCTTTTATTCTGTATTTATCAAGGGCCAAATGTGCACATGGGAAAAATCTCTGACCAAGTGGGGAGAAATGAAGGTGGAATCTTAGAATCTAAGGGAAATTTGTATTTCTATTTGCTCTGTGGTACAATTTAGCTTTTTTTACAATTATATTTTGAAAAAATAAAAAAAAACAATGACTACCAAGAAAGTGTCCATCAGATTTCAGATAAGTATACCAAGGACTTATATAAAAATATAGACACTTCCTGCATTAACACACAGGTACATTATATCTAATCTTCTGTGTTTAAGAATAGAGAAAGCAAAGCAGAAAGTTCTGAGTTCTCAGATATAATGGAGTTGAGAAACATCCAAAAAAAGGGTGAAAACTTCTAAAATTTCTCCAATAGCTTCCTTTTCCCCTCTTACTACAACAGAAGTATCTTGCAATACACTAGTGGTTAGTGCTCTTGTTACCCGTCCTAGAAAGTTCAAATCATTTATATCTTATTTTTATCAATTTTAAAACTATTCTCAAGTAAGATGGGTGAGTTCTCTTGTATTCACAGAAGTGTCCAGGAGTTAGGCAGTCTGTCAAGGGTTAAACAGTAAGAAGGCTTTTAAGTGGAGCTAAGAACAGAATCAAGGAAAAGGATACTTTGTGAGATCCCATGGCCACTCTAAGAAATCTACAAGTCATACATACGTGTGAAAATCACATCTCTGCGGTATAAGAACTCCTGCTGTATTTTTTTACCTGTCAAATCACAGTTAAAAATGTGCATCATCACTAGACGAATCCTATAATTTCCCTAAAATAACAGAAACTCCTTTTCTGACATTTTATTACCGTAACACTGGAGTTAATGAAAAACAATAAAAATTCCTGCGTTTTATGTAGTTTTAAACCTGGAATATGATTTCTCTACTATTTTAGTCTTTTGCTCTTTTCCCCTTCTCCCCATTGTGCTCATCTGAAACACGTTTCATCTACACTCGAAGGCGGGCACGGACACCAGCCCAACTCCAGATCACCCGTTCAGAGTTTCTGACGAAGGACATCAAATGTGAGACACTGTGTGGCAACTGAAATTTTAGTCCCTACTTTCATGCTGTTTGTGATTCATTCCACAGAGTTAACTACAAAGGGAAACTTACCAGGGAAAGTGTTGATTCTTAGGTTTAGAGAATCCCTTTTTTTTCTTCAGCCTGGACCCTTCCTTCACTTGCCACTGTAGTGGAATTTCTCAAATTCTGGTTTAGGCTCCAGTTTTAATAATCCTACATTAATTCTTCCTTGGTGAAAAAGAATGAGCTAAACCATTAAAACTATGTTTCTTTTTCATGCCAAAGTTAAATATTTCCTGAAGCAATGTGTAAGCCAAAATTCTTTAGTTTTTATAAAGAAATGAATATAACTATATGAGGTCTGTCCAGAAAGTATGCAGCCATGCATCATGAAAAGTAGAGACAGTCACTGAAGAAGATACAAGGTACAAGAAAAACTGCACATAGGACAATGACACCTCAGTCCCCTGCAAAGTAAGCTCCTTGGGACCTCACCAATCACCATCAGCTGCCCCACTGTATTTTCCTGGATCTCATCTATGGCCTGAAATCCAATCATCTATGGCCGTTCAAAGGTGAATTGTTTAGTTTTGGGAAAAGCCAGAAGTCACAGGGCCCCAAATCTGGGCTGCAGAGGGGTTGAGTCATCTAGATGATTTGACATTTTGCCAAAAAACTTTGCATAAGATGTGACGCGTGAGCAGGTGCACATCGTGACAAAGCCGCCAATTGCCAGTTGCCCATAGCTGCGGCCTTCTGAATCATCCAAATAATTTCTATGGAGGAATGTTCAAGCTTAATGCAAAATCTGATGCAGGTTCGTTGCTCTACTTGCTTGGTCATTTTAAATGTGAAGTACACATGCTCCCTCAATGACGTCCATCGCCCCCACTGACTAGTGCCATGAAGTCATCACTGTTCACACATGCGCATTCCAGTCCACTCTCTTTGGCTGCCAGGTTACGGGGACGTTGTGCAAACCATCCTTGTTATAGTAACAATGGCCGGACTTTTTCCGGACAGACCTTGTATATCTATGAAACATGGTAGGTATCTCTACATAGTAAAAGTAGCTCTACAGAGGCCCACTTTATATACTCAATGGATGAGAAAGGCGATCCACTACACAAATACATAATGGAATTAAAATTTTAATAAAGTACGTACTTATTTGATGAAGTACAAGACATATTTTCTAAGTCAAATATGTATTTAAAGACATGTGTTATGATTTATAAATCTAGAATATTAAATTCTTAAAAGGATATCATTGTTCAAGAATAAAAATTAAATATGTTAGATGTACATCTTACAATGATTGCTTAGGAGTCATCTAAGTCTATCTTCCATACATAAATGACAATAAAGCTACGTCTAATTAGATCTCGATTTAGGATGTCTCCTAAAGCTGATTTGGATGTTCAATTGTACATAACTTATCACAAATCAATGAACTATTTGACTTACTATTTGCTGAAGTATGTTTTATAAACATACAGAGCTTTTAAACTGCAAACACAATAATTTTTTAAGAAGAATTTTGAAATGGCCCATTTATTAGTTATACTAAAAACTCAAAGTCAACTTTCAACATTATAGTAAATATTGATTTAAGCCTTGTGCTGATTTGAGAATTTATGAAACTTATTCCTTGATTCAATCAACAAGTATTTCCAAAATGTTCAGACATGTCTAATATTACTTTGCAACTTGCAGTCCAACCAAGAATTTATAGGAAAAATATTACAGGTAAAGTTGGCAAGAAGCAAGAGTAATTTTAATGAAAAGACAATGCAATTATTAAAAAATTAACTGATAGCTTTCATATTAAACTATGTAAGAATATTTTAGCACACTTATTTTTCATTATGGGTAAAATCAGATTCTGAAACCAGCAACCAAACTAAAAAGTTTGGTGAAGTCTTTGGATAAAAATCTTAGGTTTAAAAAAAAAAAGCAGGATTCTTTTTCTTTTTTAAATCAAGAAACTGTGGAAATGCTCTGTTCCCCTCCCCTGCACCCAGAGCCATCTATCCTGTTTTATAATTCAACCTGCAAACAGATTAAGCAGCTGAGTTTGTGGAAAGTATGTTTGCTCTACGCTAGAAACCCTTGTGTGACACTATGGCAACTCCCCTGACACCTCGAGGAGAACTACAGACAGGTCTTACTCATCAGCAGGGACACCAGGCTGAACATTCACAATTTCTTTGTAACTTCAGCTTCTACAAAGAAATCAGTATTTGGCCAAAGGAAGGAAAGACATATTGTCAGCTTTACATGTTCTTCTTCTTTTTTCTTTTTTTCTGTCATAACACTAAAAAAATGCAGTATGCCCCATATTTAAAAATATTTTACATTAATTTTAGATATTTTAATTAAGCAATGAAAAATTAGCACAACACATACAAATTTTAAGTAATTAATTTTTAAAGGAAAATATTGAAAGAAAGAAAATTTAAAGAGTGAATGCCTTTTTTTCTTGAAAATTTGTTTAAAATTTTTTTCCCACAGATTTTTGTCTTATATATTCATCGTATAGTTATAATTTATGAGGGAATTTGAATTGTATCAGTATAAATCTGGCCCACAGTAAAGATGGTATGCGACAAAAGATATTTTATTGTAAAACCCAGAGCTTTGATAGATATTCTGACCTTATAAGCCTGGCTGTAAATACTTGTATTTTAAGTAACTATGTGTCACTTAGGCATGTCAAGTATAGCAATACATATTTTAAAAATCCTTTGGAAAACTTTTGTTCTAGGTCATAAGAAACCTATCTATAAATGGAAGGATAGAAAATAAAGACAGGATAAAGAACCATAGAGCTTTAAATCTCCTGTGATAATGAAAACATCCATGAATGAATTGGTGTGTCAGTGTTCTCTTTAGTAAATGAGGATCATGTATGGTCCTTAGAAAAAGTATTAAGAGTTTTTCTTACAAAGTTCCTGTGTTCTTCACGTGCTCTTTAGTTCATCTACCTCGACATAATTCTCCCAAACCGAGGGCATTCGGGGTCAGCAAAAGAGCAATCTAAAAGCTGGACCACAGTGTGCTCTTCTTCTGTAGGCATGCACATTTTTAAAGAGATGTAGATAAGGAGAAAAACCCAAGGGGATGAAGCTTTGCCTGTGCAACTACAGGCTTTACGACACCTGGGCCAAGAAGTTATTTTTGAATAATGAGACCTGGCACTCATTATATTTTACTCTGTAAGTGACTATCTGCCTATAAATATTGGTTGACTTATGGACGGTAATTGTGTGCAACTTTCCTTTCCAGAAATCTATAGGTTAAAAAATGTAAGAAATTGTTAACTCTGAATTAAAATAGAATATAATTTATTTTATCCTTACCCAAGGACATTTTTTCATTGCTTTTAGAGAGAGAGGAAGGGGGAGAGAGACAGAGTGAAACACCAATGTAACAGAGAAACACTGATCAGCTGCCCCTCCTAGGCTCCCCAACCAGGGATCAAAACCGCAACCTTTCGGTGTATGTGGGACGATGCTCTGACCAACCGAGCTACACTGGCCGGGGCTAAAGTAAAATAGAAATTTAAAATTCTTCTGTTATTAGAAATAGTATACGGTCTCTCTCCACTGTTACTGAAGACTTCAGGCCTTTTCAATGTAATTAAACTCGGTGGAAGTCGGTGGTCAGAACACGAGTTAAAAGCTGATCACTAGGAGGTAAGATATCCCAACTGTGAGGAGAGTGTGTAGAGAGGAGGTGCCAACGAGAGCAGGTACACTGCAGAGTCCATCCCTAGCCTCTACGCTGCACTGAATCTCACAGGATGAACAAGTTTCTCACGGAGGGGAAAGGGCGAAAGGCTCCATCCAGACAGACCAACACATATAAAGGCATTCTGTCTTCAAAAGGCAGAGCCCTTCTGAAGCAGGAGAGAGTGCATTGTGGAGTAAAATGTGAGAAGAGACTATGTCACAAGCATGGTTCTACAAGTATTACAGGTATTATCTCATCTAATTCACATAGCATTATGAGGTAGGAATATTATTATCCAAATCAGAACTGTGTTTTGAAACAAAATGTCAAAATTCATATGCCTATGCATTCTGGGTCTGGAGGATGAGCTTTCAGACCACTCTGTTATACTGCTGAAGATACATAACCACCTTTACCTATTTTTTTACCATGATCATGTATTAATTTTATATTAAAAATATAATTAGAAATGGTCCATTAAATTTGACAGTTAGGAAACTACTGGTGAACTTAAGACTAATTGTAGGACAGGAGCTAGCCATAGTGTATTGAATAGTAGAGGAGTAAATGGAGACTAAAAAATTCAAGATAGTGAATATGAATAAGTTATTCAAGAAATTTGGTTGTGACAGGAGAAGGGGAAATGTGGACTTTTAAAGTGTAAATTGTAATTATTACCAGAATACTGGGATATTTACAAAGGAGCTTGAAAAATAATTGCTAATAATAGAAACCTAAGATTGGCTAGAGAATACTAATAACATCTAACAAAGTCATATAAATTGGTTTCCTGGAAGGCTATCCTCTTAAATTCAATAAAATAGGCTGATGTTCACATGAACTGCAATGAAGATACACTGCCCAGTTGAGGGTAATTAAAAATGAAATACAGTGGATTGAATGTGAAAAGGGAAGCCTGGTAATATTTCATCCAGGTTTATTGCTAGAAATCAGAATGAAAGATTAAACATTTAAATTAAAATGTAACATTTAACTTTGTAAATGACATAACTGTACTTAAACTCTGTCCTTGAATTGATGTCATTCCATTAAAAAGTTTTGATCTGTGTGGTTAAATGTGCAGAGTAAGGGCAGTATACTGTGTTTTTCAAAAGGTTAAACTTAGTCAACTTTAAGCATTATCTGAGATGATGTTATTTCTACTTCTTGGAGAACAAAAGTTATTTATTTTATAAAATGATAATGATAGTTGATGAGATCTAAAAATAAATCTTATATGCTAAGATTTCCAAAATATTTTTTTAGAAATCTAATTGCTCTCTGGGAAACACTTGTAGGCAGTTTTAGCTATGTGTAGAAACTTAAAAGTTACATATAAAGAATTAAAATGTAAAAATAATTACACTTGAAATTTGTAATTCTTTACAGACTTTAAGCAAACAGAGCTATATCAGATTCTGTGAAAAGTTACTGATGTATATTTTATAAGAAAATAAGATCTACCTATGTATCTTGGTGTTCTTAGAATATTAATGTACATTGTGAATAACTGATTCAGTTTCTGATTGCATATAAACCTAATCTTTAAATCTGCAAAAAATATAACACCATAAATCCCAAGTTTCAAGGCACACTGACAGTACAGATTAATAAGCATAAATCCTAACTTGTCTTAAAATGCTCTAGACTACAGAGTTACCCGACCTTGGGCTATTACACAAAATATAACTTCGGGGATGTCGAGAAGTGGTTAAGATGACTTATTTTCAAATAAAAAGTGGTGAGAAATACAAAACTTTGAAGTCAGCACCACTTCTTCATACTGTGAAACTAAAAAATATTTTTATTTTTAGGAAAAATGTATGTCTTAGAAACTGAAGGCGATGAATGATGTAATGCTATAAACAATACATTAAGAAGGGCTCAATTCGAATGACAAGTTCTATTACAAGCTGCCTTAGAAAATTCTGCTACAATGTTCAAGTCCCATAGATTAACAAGTGACGTCTTTGTCTGACAAATTATTTGTTAACATTTTGCTGGTTATCATAAGGACCGACTTACTATGCAGCTTTATTTAAATTTTAATAAAAATGCAAATATCGTGGAAAACAAACAAATAAAATTATGCACTGTGAAAAGCTGTACTGAATACTTCAGAACAATACAGGACAATTACACTGTGCCATAATCTGTGTGACCAGAGGTCTCAGATTACAAGACCACAGATGATCTGAATTCAAGCAGGATTATAATGAAGCTAAAGAGTCAAGTTGATAACTTCACTGCCTCTTCCCCTAGCTAATAACTTTATTACCTACGAAATGATTTTAATAGTATGGCTTCCATGAATTGAGGAAGATCAGATATCAAATAAAAATGGTTTGCCTTGCACAGTAACCGTGATTCCAAAGTTAAACGGTTTTTGATCCTAAATATGGATATGATAAGCAGTCTAAATAAGTCCATTTGGCTCAATGAATTTTTATCTTAAACTATTAGCAGCAGGGGTAGTAAACAACATATTGCAGTTGCTAAAAGAAAGTGTTTCTGCTTTGTCTCATACTTTTGAAATAGGGCAAGGTCATTCCACTCACTTCTGCACTCTGTCATTGGCCGCCCGGGAGGCCTCCACTGCGCGCCGGAGCTCTGACTCCATGTGTGCTCGGTCGGCCAGCGCCTGCTGCAGTTGGACAGCCAGTTCCTCGTTTTGTTGCTGAGTGATGGAAACAATGTTCTCTCTATTCTTTAACGCTTCTTCATAGGTGCTAAGGGTATGGTTGAACTGATCTTTCAGGTTTTCTTCTCGGGATAATGACTTGTGTAAACTGAGAAAATATAAGAATAAATAATTTAAACATAAATATGCCGGCTGACTGATCCATAAGCTGATTAACACAAATCTCCAGTTAGAAATATACATTTCTAAAAAATCAATAAAGACATACGTGGATGAATAGGTGAAAATAATTTTTACATCGCAATATTATACATAATAATTATTCCATGTCTCTGCTTGTAGGCTGAAAGCTACCCAGACAAATGATTGTCTATGCTACCAAGGCATACAAAAAGATACTGTAAGATGTTAATTGAATCATATCAGTGTAAATATTACATTCAATTTTCTTAAAAAAAGAAATAGAATACTGGGAAAAAAGTATCTCTAGGTAAATAAAAATATAATAAGCTGCCTGCAAAGAAACGAGAGGTAAGAGAATTGGCATCATCAGTTTAGGAGATCCAGGCTCTATTCACTCAGTGAGCATGAATGAGGTTTGTACAAACACCAATCAGCTGAATGCAAAGCATTTTCTACTTGTCACAGCCGAGATATAAATGAACTTAAAACCACCAGTCAGACTGCACAGAAATAATCTGTATTCAGGTATATTTTCATTTGTTAATGAATCTTATGCCAAATACATTCATTCATTAAGTTATACGGAGAAATAGCATATAAATTAAGACTGAATGCAGAGGAAAATGCAGACAAATAGAATCCTAAAAAGCTAAAGGTCAAATCTTTGATATGTCATTACACCTACCACCTGAGATTATTTTGAAATGGCACCAAGCACCTCACACAATTAAATAAAGACATTTTGAAAATATAAATATTTAATAAGGGAAATTTAAAATCCACACAGGCGATGTTCTTTTTTATTAAATAAAATCATTTCAGTATATGCATACAAAAGAAATGTCAATGGGAGACAAAGTAAAACAACCTAACTATATAATACAGATTGATAATGTGAAAGAAAGTAATATAATTCTCGAATCTGCACAGAGGTAGTCAGGGACTTCAGCGCTGGCCAAATATCTAGTTTGACACTTTACTGAAAACTGTGCAAACTGAAGTGATAATAAATTTCTTCACTTTGTTTAAGCAACCTATGAGCCTCTGCAGTGTGCTCGTTTGGAGAAGGCACCGCACAGAGGTCAGAAGGACTCTTGTCAGAAGGAAACAGGCCACAGGCACAACGGTCAGCATTCCACGAGACATTTCAGGATTCCAATTAGTTCTTAAGAAGAGAGACTACTGCCAAACTGTGGTCAACTGTCAGATATTCTGACAAGCTACAAACTGTGAAAAGTATTTACAAACTACATTATCTGTTTACTATACATAAATTTAAAATGATGTGCAATGCCACCTTTGTAGTGTAAAAAACTATCTTTATAGTTTTCACTGATTTATCTTATTTCATTTCTTTTCAGTTCTTTCTATCAAACCACGAGTTCTGAAGACACCTGCCTCCTGTCCATTTTCCTATTCTCCCCTTTCACACTTTCTGCATCCCTTCCTGCTCCAGCTTCAATTTCCTTCATCCCACTCTTTGTCTATTTGAAAGACCTAAGAAAGAAGCCAAAAACAAACAAAACAAAAAACCTCTAGAAAGACAAGTCTGTTTATGATTTTTACCTTTAAAACATTATTACTCATCTTTTAATTGTTAATTATATTTTGAATTACAAAAAGTGCACAGATTTGAAGTACTCAGCTTGATACAATGTAAAGAACAAAACACAGAATAGACCCACAAGAAGCCTCCCAGCGTTCCCTCCCAGGGGCTTCCCCAGCAATGTGATCACCAGCCCAACCTCTACAAAGATCAGTGTTGGCTGTTTCCAAACTTTTTGTCTGGCTTTTCTCTTAGCATAAGATTTATGAGATTCATCCTTTTATTGCATGTAGTTTGTTATTTTTATTGCAGTGAAGTATTCTGTTATATAAATATCCCATAACTTATTTAACCATTTCACTATTGTTGCTATTAATATTCTTGTATGTGTTTTCATGGACCTACGTACTCATTTCCCCCCCGCTTTACTGAGATCTAACTGATATTAAATACTCATTTCTGGAAAAGAATTTACCCACAGAATGTATGCACATTTACATTGAGTAGATGCTGCACACAGTTTCCCAAGGTGCTCGTACCAGTTCACACTCCCCTCAGCGACGTAGGGAGTGGCAGTGCTCAAACACGTTCCCTGAGAGTGGACATACCAGTCCTTTTAACTTCAGCCCTTGTATGGGAGTGTCGTGCTATTTCATTCTCTTAAGGCTGTCTTTCGATGAATGTGAGTCCTGAATTTTAATGAAGTCCAATTTATCACTGTTTCTTTTATTAATGGCAGTGCTTTTTGTGTCCTCTTTAAAAAATCTTGGCCTACCCACTTCTTTATATTTTAATCTTACATACATGATCTCACTTAAAAATATTCTTAATATGTTATTAATATTCTTAAAAAGACTTTAAATGTATTCTTAATTAGGACTTTCATATGATCTCACTTAAAACTCACAATGGGGTTAGTTTGGGAATTCTGCATTTGTCTATGATATCTAAAACACTATTCAGTATATGCCAACCAATTAAATATTAAAAATCAATAATTAAGTTTTAAAAATCTCATCATTAAGATCATGATATCCTGACTTAATTCCCTAATTGTTCATCATGTCCTAGTCTTCTATTATTTAATCTTATTTTGGGGGTAAATTTATACCTAATTTTGATTTTTCTCTTACGTGAACCTGTGACTTTAATGCTTAAAAAGCTAATTATTCAAAATGCCTTGGAAATCTTTAATTTTTTTTGAATGCTCACCTGAGAATACTTTTTTACTGATTTTTAGAGAGAGAGGATGGGGGTGGGGGGAAGAGAGAAAGAGAAACATCAGTCAGTTGCCCTCTGTATGCACCTGACCGGGAATTGAACTCACCACACAGGCATGTGCCCTGACCACGGATGGAACCTGCAGCCCTTCGGTGTAGGGGATGATGCTCCAACCAACTTAGCCACTCAGCCAGGGCTGCCTTGGAAATCTTTAAATTTCTATCAAGACTTTCACAAATAGAAGCAGTAGCTGGAGTAATCTTTTAAAAGATAAATTAGATGATGCCACCTAAAATCCTATAATAGCATGTAATTGCACTCAGAATAAATCTCTAAAAATCATACAACAAATTACATACTTTAACTCACTAAACCTCACACCCTCTGAGAAGTCCTGTCAATATTACTTTGTTTTGTTTTTTTTTTAACTGATGCAGAAATTGAAACACAGAGAGGTAAGTAATTTAATTAACCTCACATACCTAGCGGAGCCAGCACCTGAACCCACTGTCTTTCTCCTTGGGAGGGAACACTCATCTCTGCTTAACAGGAGCTATAAAGCCCTGTGTCATCTGCACCTCCTCACCTTTCAGCCAGACATTAAGTTTCTCAAGTGCATCAAGCTTTTTCCTGCTTGAGGTACCTGTTTGGAATGCCTCTCCCTGCTCTCCCTGACGAACGAGGTCTCAGCACAAACACTACTTTCTCAGATAAGCCTTTTGTTACTCTTTAATCTAAATTTGGATGTTCCCTCTTGGTGACTCTGTCCCATTAACCCTAACCTTTTCTTTCTTAGAACTTACAATAATTTGCCCCGGCTGGTGTGGCTCAGTTGGTCGGAGCATCATCCTATACACAAGGGGTGTCAAACTCATTTTCACTGGGGGCCACATCAGCCTCGTGGTTGCCTTCAAAGGGCCGAATGTAATTTTTGGGCCGTATAAATGCAACTCCTCCTTAACAGTTAAGTGAGATCTTGGCACTGCTGCCGGGTAGAAACAAGGTGCCGGGCCAGACAGAACAAGGTGGAGGGCCGGATTTGGCCTACGGGCCTTGTGCTTGCCACCTGTGCTGTACACCAAAAGGTTGGGGGTTCCATCTCCAGTTGGAGCACATACCTCCCTCTCTTTCCTTCTTCCTCCTTCTAAAATCAATACACATTAATTTTTAAAAAAGAACTTATAATAATTTGTAGTTTTTTCCAGCTTTGGTTTATGGTTTACTTCTCAATTCCAACATATTAACACTCATTTACATAGGGCAATTTCATTTTATGGAAAACACTTGTTCCTTACGAACTTCAATAAATCAAAATGATTATAATTCTAAAGAAATTTTCTTATAGGAGTAAGGTAAAGTACAGGACATATATTCCCAGCATACGTGAATCTGTAACCACTGAAGCCCATTTTTGTTTTAGTGTTGTTTTTGCTGCTCTGAGTTCTCTTCCTAAAATTGACAGCAGGGCCACATTGTTCGGCTTCTTTTCACAGAGGCATTTCACATTTAACTTCTTTGCAAAGGTCTTGATTTCAGGTGCATGTTCAGCATGGTAGCAGCATTCTAATTACTGGCACTCAAATGATGTTTGCATGGGGAAATATTTTAAGTTACAGTAGGAATCACGATAAAACGACAATAGAAGAGCCATGAAACAACTCTCCGAATTTCCAAAGCCCCTGACAAACCAATGGCGTGGCTTCCAAATACTGACAAGACGGCAACGACCTGACTGTCATGAAGTTCATCAGGTGATACTGTGAGTTTCAAACCACCCTTAAAATTATGTAATTAATGGTTTAAAATTATGTAATTCTTAATAAATACACATTTTCTACTTCAGTATAGAAAGCAAGACTTTAAAAATATTCTCACTGGGACTTTCGCATTGTCACGGCTCCGAGCCACACCGAACGCGCACACACGTCCTCTGCTGTGCTGCTCCCCACACTGAGCCCCACGGCGGCGAAGGGAGGAGGCGCCCTTCAACGGGCGTCGCACCAACAGGTGGCACGTGACGGGTTTCCTTTGCCAAGTGGGCTCTGCCTAGTCGCTCACGTCTGTGGTCCTGTTCCCCGGTCCCTGGCTCTCTGCACTGCCTCGGCTTAGAATGTCGTGCAGTTTTCAGGTTTATGACCCACTTTCACGTTTTGCTTGCAGATATTTATCTATGTTCTCCTCAGCCTGTCTGCTAACCACCTTGCTAAAATCGCTCAACTGTAGTGTCATACATGAATTCGGCTTATTCTTACAACCAGTACTTGCCCATTTATACCAACCTTCGATGCTGCTTCCCCGGCTTCCGCTCTCGTCTCCACAATTAGGTATTACTGAAGTCCCTGTACGCGATCACCCCGCTCACCATCCCGCAATCGGTACCTACTCCCTGCTTCACTTCATTTACTTACAGTAGTTGCTCAATCGAGAATGTGTCCATATATACTATTTTTAAAAATTGAATATTTTTGGATAAAAAATGTAGTGGTGAGGCACAATAGTACAGACCAGTGATTTTCAACCTGTTTCATCTAATGGCACACATAAACTTATTACTAAAATTCTGTGGCACACCAAAAAAATATTGTAAATTTTTTGCTGATTTGACAAAAGTGTGTAATTTTGATTCTTTTACACTGAATGGCTATAGTTACATTGGCTGTTGTCCTTTTGTTACTTGACAGTGTGAGGAAAAAGAGGTCAGTGTCTCTGACTAATTCGTCAGGTATTACATGTTTTAAAAATTCTCGGGGCACACCCGTTGACAATCGCTGGTACAGAAGAACAGCTCTACATTTGCAACATCTGGAGACATTTTCCAGGGTTACAAATGCAGGCAGGGATGCTGCTAGCGCTCACTAGGTAGAGGCCAGACATGTTTTTAGACATCCAGCAATGCGTAACAAACCCCCCTCCACAAAGGATCATCCAGTGCCGTATGTCGAAAGTGCCAGACCTGGTGCAGATGAGATGAGGCTGGGTTTGGACTCTGAAGAAGCAGATTTAAATTTCAGGCTTGTCATTCACTCTGTATGACTTAAAAAAATACCCATTTATGTATTAATTTTCTCAACTCTAACACAGAAAAATCCCATGGAGTTAATATGAGAACACAATGAGCTAATCTATGTGAAATTAGCTAGCCTAATACCTGATGAAGAACAGGCATTTATACAGGCATGTATAACTTTTGAAAGAAATAATTGACTTTGTATAAAATCTTAGAGAATACCAGACATTTTATAAATACTTGTATGAAATACAACTGCCTGTTTCTACAGGTTTTTTTATGAATTGGGAGAGGTAAACTAGTTTTCCTAACCTTTGTCTCTTAACTGATAACATTCTTAAATCATTCAGGGAAAAAAAGAGGCAGGTTGGGCTTGTTTTTACTGAATTAAAATAAATAAAGATGAAGCAAGTATGAAAGGCAGAAGTATGTGCTACCTTGTCCTAAGTACACATTTCCTGAGAGGACAGTGTCTTTTTTTATTTCCTGGTCTACTGTATCAATTAGTTTGATCTAAGTTTCTGACCTACGTGATTTGCCTTCTCTTTGAAGAACTTCTTTTAACATATCTTGCAAGGCAGGTATACTGATGTCAAATTCCTTCAGTGTTTGTTACAGAGTCTTTATTTCTCCTTCACTTCTAAAGGATAAATTCACTGGATACAGAATTCTAGCTTGATGTCCCAAGTGTCAGCCTGACAGGCAAAGTGCTCCAAAATTCTGTCTCCTTTTCTTTTTAGACTTCTTCCTACCTACCGTATGAGAACATTTTATGTTGGCCAAATGGAAATAGAAACTATCTGAAGATTCCCTCACACTGCTCCGTTTGGACTGTTGCTTGCTGTTGTGTCCAGATGAGTGCTCCTTCCCCCCCCCTTCACATGTCACAACACAAGGCACAGGTGAAGTGCCACAGCGACCGCGAAGTCACACTCCAAGCCCTGACCAAAGAGACACCCCTACCTCTACGCTCCCACACCCTTTCCTTATCCCTTAAAAATATTTTAATCACTATATGCCATCCTTCGTAGCTGTTGCCTGCTTGTTTAATCTTCCCTACTACAGCCTAATACTGTCGAAGGAAGGGACCATGCTTTACTCTTCTTTGTTTCCTTCTAGGGCCTGACACAATGGCTTCTCTATAGGAGGCATATAAAAAGTATTTATTGATCTATTTGAGCAAGTGGGCTCTAGTATTCTAAAAGAATCACATCAATTTTATTTCTCTTCTATTTCTCCTTATCTTAATGTGCAGCCCCATATGTGCTACTGCTTTCCCTTACCCAACTTCCATTTCACTACACTTTGAAGAGTATTTTTAAAAGGCACTTTCTGTACTCTCATTTGTTTATTTTTTCTCTTGTTTCTCTTGTCCGAGGAGACATATCAGAAAAACTATTGCAGAATACAGGTGCACTTCTGGTCAAGATGGCGGCACAGGTAAACATGGCTCACCTCCTCGCATAGCCACATCAAAACTACAACTGAAATACAGAATAACCATCCCTCAGAACCATCAGAAATAAAATTACATGGAAGTCTGACAGCTATGGGATTAAAGAAACCACATCCATCCAGACTGGTAAGGGGTGGGGTGTAGAAAGAGCTGGTCCCACCTCCACGTTTAGTGGATAAAAATTTGGGAGGGATATCTCAGGAGCAAAGAGTCCCAGCTCCACACCCAGGCCTCCGAGCCCAGGGTTCCACTACCAGGAAGATAAGCCCCAATAATTTCTGGCAGTAAAAACCAGTGGGGATTGAGTCAGTGGAAGAAACTTCTGGACTCTCAAGCAGTTCCTCTTCAAGAACCCCCACATGGACTTACTCAGACTTACTCCCTCTGAGCTACAGCACCAGGGTAGCAGCCTGAAAAGCATCAGCAGCATATAGAGAGGAACTGGAATGTCTGGTATCAAGGCGGGAGCTGGGGGAAAGCTTTCTTGCAGACAGAAAGGCAGGCAGAGGCCACTGTCCCTTTTCTGAGCCCTCCCCCCACAGAGCCACAGAGCTGGCAGGCAGGTGTCATATCTGAGACTCCACCAATTTGGCTAACACTGTTTGCCTTGTGGTGGAGATCCCCTGAGACTCCCTTCCACCGAACTTAAGGGTCCACTCCAGGTACTAACCATGATTTTTCCATATGAATGGCTGGTCTTGGCTCATGCTTTACAAGTTCCTAAACCCTATCAAACAAGGAATAACAGGCCTCAGTAAGCTCTCAGCCCCTGTACCTCCTGCTAAGTGGCCCCAAGCCTGACACTAGCAGAAACCAGCCTAGATTCACAGCTTGGCTTTGCCTAGGAATCTCCAAGCCCAGCACAAGTAGCAGCCATCTCGGATTGCTTTATAGCTCATGCATAGTGGCCCTGGAAAAAACACAAGTGGAGGCCTGCACCACTCAGGAAGCCCCACAGCAGTGGATCAAGTGGACAGCTATAGACAATGTCAGAGCACCACGACCCTGCCCCTGCATAGTGATCCTACATGGATGGCAGAGGCTGGTTGTCAGTGGTCACTGCCAGCCTTTGCAGCTGACTGACCTGTGTAAATCCCTCCCATTGACCTGCCAACAGCAATCAAGGCTCAACTACAACAGGAAGGTGTCCTCAGCTGACACAAAAAGCATACCTCGAGTACCCAGTTTGGGTGGTAGGGGAGGCTGTACCACCGGACCCTACAGGACACCTACTACCTTGGGCCACACTACCAAGACAGGGAGTCAAAGCAGCTCTACCTAATACATGGAAACAAACACAGGGAGACTGCCAAAATGAGTAGAAAAAGGAACATGGCAAAAAAATGAAAGAACAGATCAAAACTCCACTGAAAGAACTAAATGAAATGGTGACAAGTAATCTATCATATGCAGGATTCAAAACACTGGTTATAAGGATGGCCAAGGAACTTAGTGAGGACCACAACAGCGTAAAAAATATCCAGTCAGAAATGAAAGATACACGAATTGAAATAAAGAACAATGAACAGAGAGAGAACAGTAAAATGGATGAAGTGGACAATCAAATGAATGATTTGTAAAATAAGGAAGCAAAAGGCAACCAATCAGAATAACAAGAAGGAAAATGAATCCAAAAAAAGGAGAGAATGTGTGGAAAAGGGAACTCTCATGCACTGTTGACGGGAATGCAGATTCGTACAACTACTGTGGAAAACCGTATGGACTTTCCTCAAAAAATTAAAAATGGAATTGCCTTGTGACCCAGTGATTCCATTTCTGGGAATATACCCAAGGAAACCTGAAACACTGACTTGAAAGATTATAAGCACCCCTGTGTCCACTGTAGCACTATTTACAATAGCTCAGATCTGGAAGCAGTTCAAGCAGTCATGAGTAGATGAGTGAATAAGCTGTGGTACATCTACACAATGGAATACTACTCAGCCATAAAAAGAATGAGCACTGGCAACAGCAGGGATGGACCTAGAAGGTATTAATCCAAGTGAAATTAACCAGTAAGAGAAAGACAAATACTATATGATCACATGTATGTGGAGTCTAATAAACAAAATAAACAAACATAATAGAAACAGACTCATAGAAAAAGAGAACAGACAAAGGGGTGGGGATGCTGGGGGCTGGGTGAAATAGGTTGAGGGTATTAAGCAAAAACAAAACAAAACAAACAAAAAAACCCCTCAGAGACACAGACCGAAGTATGGTACTTACCAGAGGGAAGGAAGGTGGGGGCAAGAGGAAGAGGGCAAAGAGGATAAATGGTGCTGCAATGGGAACACAAAATACAACATACAGATGGTGTATTATAGAATTGCACACTTGAAACCTATATATAATTGTATTACCAACGTAACTCCAATAAATTTAATAAAATTGAAAATAAAATAAGCTTTTGTATTGAGATCCTTGTAGACTCATATGCAGTTGCAAGAAATAATACAGAAAGATCGCTGGTGTCCTTTACCCATTTTTCTGAGATATTATTTTCAAAATTATAGCATAGTGTAATAGTCCGTACCATCAAGATACGGACATTGATACAGTCAAGATACAAAAGTTCATCGGTGTGAAGATTCCACATTTCCTGACTTCCCTACCATCCCTTCCCCTTGTTAAACCCTAACAACTACTAATATGTTTCCCATTTCCATAATGTCATTTTAAGAGTATTATATAAATGAAAAGGATATTTTGGAGACAATCTTTTGTTACTCGGCATTATTTTCTGAGGAATCATCTTGGTTGTTGCATGTATCAATTGCCCGTGTTTTTTAGAAAATGGTCCATTATTATTAAATTGCCAGTTCTATGTGTGTAGAGTTGTTCCAAAAATCCAAAGAAAAACCATGATAGCATAGCAGGAGGGGAGACTTTGAAATTCTGTGTGTGACATTTCCACTATCTGGGAAAGAAAGCATTTGAAACTGTATGTTAATCCCAACATCTGGAGAAGGGAGGAGGCGGGGGTGAACCTAGAGGCTAGCCACAAACACGGAACCCCTAAAACCCAATAGTTGGGGCACTCAGACTAGCTCAGTGCCTGCTTGCAGCTTGGTGTCCAACTGCACTTCATAAATGAACTTGCTATCTCATTTCCACTCTATGCTTTGTCTCATACCTGAATTCATCTCTTGTGAATAAGACAACAACGGAGGAGGGGGATGCCCCTAACTTGGGTCTCCCTGGTAATATTCTTCTCAAGTTCTTTAATCACATTCTTTGCCAAGTAAGGCAACACTCTAAGGTTCCAGTGATTTAATGTGGGTTCCAGTGATTTATAGTAGATATACGTAGGGGACCATTAATGGTCTGCCACAATCTATAAAATTGATAAACCTCTATCCAGGCTAACCAAGAAAAAAAAAGGGAAGACAAAAATTACTAATATTGGAAAGGAGAGGTCATCACTATGGATGCCAGGAACATTAAAAGGACAATAAAAGAATGTTATGAACAAGTCCATGTCCACAAATTTAATAACTTAGATGAAACAGTCCAAATTTCTTGTAAGATATATAAACTATCAACACTTATACAAGGAAAAATAATCTGAATAAGCTTTATCTATTAAAGAAATTGAATCAATAATCAATAATATTCCCCCCAAAAGTATAGGCCCAGATGGATTCATAAAACCTTTAAGAAAGAAATGACACCAATTCCCTGCTAGCTCTTCCAGGAAGCAGAAGCAGAGACAACAGCTCCTAACTCAATCTATGAGGTAAGCATTACCCTAACAGCAAAACCAGATGAAGACATTCCAAGAAAGGAATGCTCACAGACAATATCTCTTGTGAATATAGATGTAAAAATCCCCAACAAAATATTAGCGTATCAAGCCTAATAACACAGATAGCATAATTATAAACCATGACCAAGTGGGATTTATTCCACCTATGCAAGGTTGGTTCAAAATTTAAAATCAATTAATGTACCTAATCAAAAAACAGCCTAATGGGGAAAAATATTCAATCATATCAATAAGTATAGGAGAAGCACTTGACAAAATTCAACACCCATTCATAATTTAAACATAAAAATTCTCAGCAAACTAGAAACAAAGACAAAATTCCTCAACTTGACAGAGAACATTTACAAAAGACCTGAAGCTAATATCATGCCTAATGGTGAGAACATAAATACTTTTCCCCGAAGATCAGGAGGTCTCCTCCCACAACCCCGACTCGATGCCGTACTGTAAATCCAAGCTAATGCAATAAGACCAGAAAAGGAAATAAAAGGCATCAATTTAGGAAGGAAGGAATAAAATTTTCTTTGTTCACTGATGACATGGCCGTCTATGTAGATAACCTCAAAGACTCAAAAGAAACAAAATGACAATTCCCAAGACTAATAAGCAATGGTAGCAAGGTTGCAGAATACCAAGTTAATATGAAGTCTATTGCTTTTCTATGTAACAGCAGTGAACAATTGCAATTTAAAACTAAAACACAATACCACTTATGATCACCCCCAAAATGAAATATTTAGACATAAATTTAACAAAAAATGTACAGAATCTGTATGAGGAAAACTGATGAAAGGAATCAAAGATGACCTAAATAAACAGAGAGATACTCCATGTGCATGGCTATTGTTAAGATGCCAGTTCTCCCCAACTTGATCAATGGAGTCAATGCAATTCCAATGAAAGTCCCAGCAAATTATTTTTAGATATTGACAAACTGATCCTCAAGTTTGTATCAAGAGGCAAAAGGTGCAGAACAGCCAGCTCAACGGAAGGAGAACAAAGTCAGAGGACTGACACCACCCAACTTTGAGACTCATTATAAAGCGACAGCGCTCACTGGGGAAAGAGCAAATAGATCAGCAGAAGAGAACAAAGAGCCCTGAAGGGGAGCCACACAGATATGGTCAGCTGACCTTTGACAAAGGAGCAGAGGCAATTCAATAAACAAGGGACAGCCTTTTCTCAACAAATGGTGCTGCAACAACTGGACGTCCTTAGGAGAAAAAAAAGAAATCTAGACAGAGAACTTACATCTTTAATAAGAAGTAACTAAAACAGGGTCATAGGTCTAGACAGTAAAATGCAACACTATATAACTTTTAGAAGATAACACAGGGGAAAATTGAGGAGACCTTGTGTTTGTAATGAGTTTTAAACGCAACACCCCAAGCATGATCTATAAAACCTAATAAAATAAAAACCATTTATTTTCTGTTGTAAGGCATGCTGTTAAGAAAATGAAAATACAATTCACAGACTGAGAAAAATCTTTCCAAAACACATACCTGATAAAGGACAAGTATGCAAAAGATACAAAGAGCTTAAACTCAGCAATAAGAAAACAAACCACTCAAAAAATGGACTGAAGATCTGAACAGACACCTCGCCAAAGAGGAAATACAAATGGCAAACAAACATATGAGAAGATGCTCAACATCATATATCATCAAGAAATTGCAACTTAAAACAATGAGATATCACTATACACCTATTAGAATGGCTTACCCCACCCCCCAAACAATACCAAATTCTGGTCAGGATACAGAGCAACAGAAACTTTCATTTATTGGTGGTGGGAAAGCAAAAGGGCGCAGTCACTTTGAAAGACATTTTGGCAATTTCTTACAAAGCTAAAAATAATCTTGCAATATGTGCTCCTGAGTATTTACCCAATAGTGATGAAAACTTATGCACACACAAAACCCTGCACATCAATATTTATAGCAGCTTTATTCATAATTTCCCCAAACTGGAAGCAACCAAGATGTGTTTAAGAGGTGAATGTATGAATAAACTGGTACACCCATATATGGGAATATTATTTAGTGATAAAGAACTATCAAGCCATGAAAATACATGGGGGGAACTTAAATGTGTATTCCTTGGTGAAAGAAGCCAGTCTGCAAGGCAACGTACCGTGCGGTTCCAAGTATATGACATCGTGGAGAAGGCAAAAAGCTCCCAAGCATTCAGGGGAAGGAGGAGAAGGATACAAAAGCAAAAAATGTATTTTTTTAAGTGATGTGAAACTATGTAATGGTCGATACATGATCTTTTGCACTTATTGGACAACAGAATAAGTGAACCATAATGTAGCCTATGGATTTCAGGTAATAATAATGTCTCAATATGGTTTTACTAATTGTAACAATGTGCCACACCAATAAAATATTTTAATAATAGGGAAAATTGTGTGTAGGGGGAGGAAGTATATGAAAACTCTGTACTATCTGCTGAATTTTACTATAAATCTAACTGTTTTAATAAACTAAGTCTCTTAATTATCTGCCCCCAACACACACACAGAGCAGGAGTGAAGATTAGCTAACCGTAGGTTCAGCAGGAATGAAAGGCCACATAAGACACACGGCAACGAGGGCAAGCATGGCCCGCAACGGTACAGTGTCAAATCAGGGCCAGTCACACCTGCATTCACTGTGTCTGTTACAATTGACAGTGAGACATTAAAGTATCTCTATCTGGTGGGGTAAGCTGAATCTGTGATCAGGCATCACTATATCTATGTAGCCAGTAGCCAACCTGTTAGAAACTGTGTAGAAGAAATCCAACCACAATACTGAAAGTTGGGTTCAATCACCTCCAGTGTAAGTGATCTCCCAAAGCCGAGGCCTGGCTAAAGGCCAGATATCATAATTTGTCATCCTAATTCTGATAAGATAGGGTACCCCATTAAGAAGAGTCACAAAAGAAGAGTTGCGTCTGCACAGGGTCAGTTCTAGACAAAAGGAATTCTGAGGAGCTCAGCCCACACTCACAGTAGCTGCAGCTTGCTCAGCTACTGAACATCATGTCCTATACCATACACATATATAACATGATTACACTGAAAATAAACAAAGAGCAAATAACCAACTGTTCTTACACAGTGCACATATTTTGAGTGATGATCATAATTAACTTCCTTAGGAAGAATAAATCAAATCATA
>PVKM010020433.1:0-23367 GCA_004027735.1 Carollia perspicillata | reverse complement strand
CAGGAAGTCCAGGAAGCTCAGAGAGTCCCAAAGAAGGTGGACCCAAGGAGGAACACACCAAGGCACATCATAATTACATTAGCCAGGATTAAAATGAAGGAGAGAATTCTAGAAGTAGCAAGAGATAAGGGGACAGTCACCTACAAAGGAGTTCCCATCAGATTGTCAGCTGATTTCTCAAAAGAAACCTTGCAGGCAAGAAAGGGCTGGAAAGAAGTAATTGAAGTTATGAGCAACAAGGACCTACATCCAAGATTGCTCTATCCAGCAAAGCTATCACTTAGAATGGAAGGGCAGATCAAGTGCTTCTCAGATAAGGTGAAGTTCAAGGAGTTCATCATCACTAAGCCCTTATATAGAATGTTAAAGAGATTTATCTAAGAAAAGAAGATAAAAAACATACACAGTAAAATGACAGCAAATTCACAATTTTTAACAACCGCACCTAAAACAAAAAGAAAAACAAACTAAGCAAACAACTAGAACAGGAACAGAAACACAGAAATGGAGATCACATAGAGGGTTAGCAACAGGGGAGTGGGAGGAGGAGAGAGGGGAAAAAGGTACAGAGAATAAGTATCATAGACAGTAGGTAGAAAATAGAAAGGGGGAGGATAAGAATAGTATAGCAAATGTAGAAGCCAAAGAACTTATAAGTATGATCCATGGACATGAACTAAATGGGGGGAGTGTGGATGGGAGAGGGTGTGCAGGGTAGAGGGGAGTGAAAGGGAGCAATGGGACACCTGTAATATCATAATCAATAAAATATGTTTTTAATATATTTTAAATATATATTAAAAGATTAACCTTCTAACAAGAGGAAATTATGGAGCAGATGGCCTTCAGACTTAGACTTCAGTGTCTACTCCTTCCTGGGTCTCCAGCCTGCTGGCCTACTCTACAGATTAAGGACTTGCCAGCCTCCATAATCATGTGAGCCAATTCCATAAATAAATAAATAAAACTTATGCTCAAAGAGAAAAGAAAGTATATTGCAAATATAAAATAATAACATGATTTTTAGAAATAATATAAGTAGCTTTTGGAAAATAAAATTTCAACAGAGGAAATTTAAAATTAAACAAAAGCACTGAAAGATAAAGCTTCAGAAATATCCTAGAAAGTAGAATTGAAAAAAGTCAGGAAGAAGGAAAAAAAGATAATAAAATTAGAGAATTAATTTATCAATGTTCAGTAATCAATTTACAGGAGTTCTACAAAGAGAACAGTAATTTCCACCAGGAAAATAATAGAAGAAAATGTCTGGGTTAGAAAACATGTGTGTCTGGATTAAAAGTGCACAGCACAATGTATTTGAGAAAGATCCCCACTAAGGCCAATGACATATTTTTACATTTTTGTTTACTTGCATTATATTTTAATGAATACTTACTAGCTGAGCAAGATAAAGAAAAATAACTATAGACCAAAAGGTATAGGAAATATTATGCATTCATTAAAAAGAATAAGATACCCCTTTATCAATCTACATGGAAAGACAACCATAAGTTGTAATTAAGTGGAAAAAAGAAGATTGCAGAAAAAACTATAAGCCCATGTAGGTAATATAGTTTTCTATATTTGCATAACAATTCTTATGTCTGAAAGAATACATGAAATTGTTAATAAGGAGGTGGGATTTGTGTCTGAGGTAAATGGTTATTAAGCAAGGTTTTCATTTTTTCTGTAATGTTTAACATTTTTATAATGATTAATCTTATCAAACACAACATGCGTATTTTTTTTAAAAAAGGGATAGCCAAGAAGATATTAATAGCTATTAAAATATCAAACTCCTTCTTTGTCACCTAAATTAATTATTTGCTAAGAGATGCTTGAAAACATTGTAGAGATCAATTATTGTCAAGTCAGCTATTGATCCAATCATAAAGCAACAGATCATCTGCTTCATTAGTAATAAATAAAATACCCAGAAATGCACTTTATCTTGATGAACACATATTGCTAATGATTTGCTTACTTTCTAAATTTTTTATCATGAAATTTTTCAAACACAGAGAAAAACTGAAAAGCTAGTATATTAAACATCAATTTTTCTTTTTTTCTCCAATACAAATCAAATTCCTACCCTCATAGAGCTTAAGGTTTAGTGAATATTAGCTTACTTTTATTTCCCCTCCAGAACCTGAACTTCTGGTTCCTATTCAGACTGACTCCTCTCCTACTAGGAAAGCTCCAAGTCCAGCTGGATTCTGTTAATGTTAGCTATAGTAATTCCTAACCTTTATCACTCACAATGTTCATAAATCCAAGGAGACTATGTAACTAGTTCTGCTAATTACTTAATTTGTGGGACCCGTGAAAATGAAAATGCAGAGCCCTGTGTACATAAATTATTAAAAATTTCAAAGATGATGACAGAAAAGCATTAAACATAGAACAAGAGCTTTCTAAATGTAGGACCTAATGCAACTACACAAGTCACACACCCAAGAAGCTGGCCCTTTGTGTATCATTTATAAGCAAGTTCTACCCTTTAGGAATACAAAAATTGTAATATAACTGTCTCTTTGCAGCTTGTTCAACTCTCCAAATTGCAGTTTATCTGGGCATTTCCCCTGTGTGATAAAACCTGCTTCTCCCCAGGCATAGCCTTCTAGAACCAGAGGAGCCAACCATAACTCCAGATGGAACTGGCTCTGTTATTGTACTCATTCATTTATTCATAAAATATGCATTGAGCCCCTTTGTGTATAAGCACTGCTCTATCTACTCTTCGGATAAAGCAATGAACTACGTAGGCAAAAATGCCTGCTCTCAAGAAACTTATATTTTAATGGGAAATACAAACAAGATAGATATAATATATGCAGTGTTGAAAATTGGTGCTATGAAAAAAGTAAACCAGTATAGGGAAAGAGAAAATTTCTCTTGTGGTTACAATTTTAAATAAGGTGGTCATGAAAGGTAGTAATGAACCTTCCAGAGAAAGTATGTGTGTTAGATAAGCTTTGTCCAGGTTGATTTACACTGTTGCTGGCTATGAGTTCAATATTAATGAATCAATGATATATATTAGTGTGTCTTTAATCAGAAACACATTTTTCAAAGTTACGCATTGATCAATTAATGAATATGTTGTGATCAGAGGCTCTCAGAAACCTAAGTCTGTATTTCACCTTGGAGCAATGATTCAGTATTTGCTAACTCAGTGTTTATAGTGACTTTATAGGATGTAAACAAGTGCAAATATCAAGCATCAACTGTACATTTCTTGTTCTAAAGGCTATCTGTGACATCTCTCTTCTATGCCAAATGAATAACTCAGCTGCTGGAGGTCACTTTCACTATTTCATCCTTTTTTTAATATTCATCTCCAAGCTGCAAGTGGCATTTTTTAGGAATGGAGCAGCGCATTAGAGACCTCCTGTGTAAAGGAAGAACCCACTTACACGGCCATAGACGCTGTCCGCGGTGCTGATCACTGAAAGCTAGCTTCCTGTAAAAGAAGCATTGGGAACATCATTATGAAACTTATATACAAGTAAGTGAATCTAAGGATCCTGTCCCCTAGTCCCCAGTGATCGAGCAGAGTAGGGTTTTTTTAAAAGACTGGATTAATGAGCATGCACGAATAGAGAGTCTTGATCTCATGCTTGTGGGGTAAGGTAGCATTCACAAGAAAGGAAAGACATCGTTCTTTCTTTATCTCCCCATTTGGGCTGCCTCTTTACGTTTGTTTCTATGTATTAGATACATCTTCTATGACTCCCACTGCCTTATGCAGTAGGTGTCCTGTGGGATCCAGTAGCACACTCGCCCTGATTACCTAAGCTGGGTGCTCTAGGAATGTCCTTTGTGCACAGTTACATGGGCCCTCCTGTTGTAATTGACTCTTGATTGCTATTGGCGCACTCATACATGAAACTAACCCTCAGGCAACTGACTGTGAGGCTCACCCCCCAACACAGTGTACAAGTTGCTGTGCAGGTGCTGATCACATGAAGTGGAATTTGCCTCAGTGGGGTCTGGTGCCTGCCAAGATCTACCAGTGTATATACTGCTTGTGAAGCTTATTGGATCCTACTCTGTTTTTGTCTGAAGCTGGACATTGGGTGTATTGTGTCTGGACCTCTTTGAAGTTCCTCAGGTGCAGATTTATGTCAAACATTGCCTGTGACTGGCCCTGGGCAACCTGTTTGGAACTATCAGTGATCCACAGTTTGTGGCTGCCTCTGCTGGGTCTGGGTGTGTGTGGAAAGGACCAAGCTGAACACCAAGGCTGGCTTTTACTAGCATCAGACTCAGGTGGGAGGCAGCTAAAGTCTTAAAGCTCCCAGAGATCTGCCTCTGCCTGCAGGCTGCCTATTACACTTAGCCACTAAAAGAGCCCCCAGCTATACTCCTCAACAGGGCATAAGCTCCACAGGATAGGATGAGAGGGATTCCAGTGGGTAAGGTTATTGCCTCCCCCCAAGGCTGATGCTACTTGGAGGGGACTGCTCTGCCTGAGAAAGATGATTTCTGCAGTATGGGTGATGACTCAGCACAGGGATCCTGGTGCTGACACTTTAGCTCCCTCCCAATAGACACCAACCCCAGACTCTCCTCACGTGGCTCTAGTGCGATCTGCCCTCCACCCGCTGGAGCCCAGGTGAATGTCTGTGAGCAAAATTCTGTGCCTCTAACCATTGCTCTCTGATGGACAGGAGCCCCAGTGTTTTTCACAGCAAGATGTTATATGGGCACCTTTCCCAGTTCTGATGCTCTAGCCTGGAAAGCCCGGCTTGGGGTTTAGACCCCCACACTTCTCAGGGGGAAGCCCATGAAGCTGAGATATTCCTCTGGAACTTTAGCTGCTGCCTGTGGGAGCCTAGTCAGCCCTCTCACTCCTCTGCACTTTCTACCAATTACAATATAGCTCCTTCTGTTAAGTGCTTGGTTATAAGACTTCTCTCCAGCTAGTGATTGAGTTGATTATTCAGGATGATTGTTCTACAATTTAGCTGTAGTTCCAGTTTGGTACTGGAAGGTTAGTGTAGCTCCCACCTACTCCACCATCATCTTGGATCATCAGCACATCATTCTAAAGACACAGGAATCCTGGAAAGAACCAAATTTGGGAGGAAGCATACTCACTGGGTTTCCACACTTTGTTGATTCCATGCTACTGAGTCCTAAGTCCTTATATCAGTTTAACCAAGCCTTCTAAACCACTTGATATCTCCTCCAACTCTCCAGAAGATTTAAGATTTCCTGCTGTACCACATGACTGGGTTCCTGAGTCCATTAACCCTGACATTAATCTCTAAAACTGAAAAACTCTACAGAGGAATGACACAAAGTTCCAAGGAGTATGAATAAATTTTAGAAAAAGTGACATATCAGAGAAACCAAAAAAAGAGAGAGTGTTTCATCTAAACAACTATTAATTGCCAGTGCCAAAGAAGGCAAAAGGAAGGAAGTTATAGAAGACTAGATGTTTTCCAAACCAAAATTGACCCTGACTTTGCTGTGGGGAACTGCCTTACTCTCAGCCCATGTGTTTTGAATGAAGCTGATTCTACTCAAAGGCAGAGCATGTAATCCAAACCAAAGCCAATTAGTGCATCCCATTACTCTAATTATGTTCAATTAGGAGTTGAAACATACCTCAGGCAAAGTAATAAGGCCCAATCAGGATTCATAGTTAATCCTACAATCCATGCTTGAGCTACCAGTCCTGCTGGACTTAGTTATATACATGTGAGGGCTGCAGCTAATGCAGTCATCTTATGACTACACTGGACAGAGAATGGCATGAACACTGAGAAGTAGAGCCAAGACTTAAAGACAATGACATCTTTCAAATCCAGGTTTAAGCTGGGCCTAAAGCCAAACTCCCCAGTACAGGAAATAATTTCTTTCATTCTTAAACCTAAGCTAGTTCCAGGTCATTTGTTTCTATTACTTAAAGTATATACATCCTACCTTAGTTATAAATGAGTACTAGAAGTGGAGTGTTTCAAATGATACAAGCTAAGATGTAGAATTGGCAAGGGCCAAGTAGGTGGCATATAGGGCAGTGGAAACCCTTCTGAAACTGCTGGAAAGTTGGCAAGACTTTGCATCTATTAGCAAAAATGCTGGTTAGACTCAATCCAGGAGAAGGTTTTTTTATTGGCTGGTTTCAAAAGCATGCTCTTTCTGGAACTAACTATGACCATGGAAAGAAATGTTAGGATTGGGGCTAAGAATGGGGTTCCTACCAAAATCACATGGACAAAAGGTAGGGGAAGATGATCTCTCAAAGGAAAAGGTAGGCTCTGTTGCCAGTAGAAAGGAGAATGGATTTCAAGCAGGCAAGAGGAACAGATTCCATCAGGAACACTCTTCTGATAGCCATAATGTGCGTACTTTCAATAAGCCCCCATCATCACAGGTAATCTATGCATGTCTCTTGATCCTTAAAGAATCTGATTAATTAAAAAATGTTTCTTACATTAGGAAAATGGTGCTACTTTTGTCCAAATTATGCGTGCCTTATTGCATAAAGAAAGCATCCTCGAAAATGGATGTAACCAAATTTACATTTCTGTAATGTTACCACAATTGATGCTATTTGCCCCCAGGCAAGACTATACACAGAAATAGTATCCGGGTCATTGGGTCTGATTAAAGGCCTTGTCGATAACTTTTGGAATCTTACTATCTTGTTATATAACATCAATGTGAGCTTGGAAATTTGCATCCCATTGAGCTCACACCAAGGTTTACAACAAGCTACAGGTCCTATAGAGATAATTTGGTAAATTTGGGGCCTTTCTGAGATCGTTAAAGAGGTACCAGATTACATACAGTCTATTCTCTTGTCACAGTTCAAATTCCCCTTTTCCCTTTTAGTAGTGCAGGGTCCTTATTGGTGTCATCTGGCATAGAAAAAATAAAAATGTTCCCCAGAAAATGTGTAGATCCTTCATCTGGGACTGGATATGGAACACACTCACTTCAAGAAATATAAGATGGCACCACCAATCCATGTGGGAAGATAGTGTTTTTATCCTCTCTCTCTATTAGTTGGGACTATTTTGGTTTCTAGTTAGTAAAAAAAAACTGAATTCAACACAACTTAAGCACTATAGTAAATTTATTGGTTCGTGTGGCTAAAAAATCCAGGAGGTAGACTCAGCTATAGGTAGTACTGAGTATAAGGACATGCATTTTATAACCAGAGCTGGAACTCTCTCCATCTCTCAACTCTGCTTTTCTTGGTGTCGACTTCACTCTCAAACCCCATGTGATAACTCCTCTCCCCTCCAGATGTTGAATAAAACAGTCTGTTCTTCTAGCAGTTCAAACAGAAAGAAAAGTTCTCCTTTGTAATCTTCCAGAAAATGTTCTGGATGTGCATGACTCTCATTGGATCGAACTGGAGTCCGTGCCCACTCCTGAACAAAGCCCTATGACTTGAATGATAAGATATGCTGATTGGCTAGACCTAGAGCCAGAGGTGGAATCAACCCAACTTGAGCCACTGTTCAAGGACTGAGAAAAGGAGATGAATGGTTCTCCAAAGGAAATTCATAGATGTCTCCAGAATAAAAGGAAATGGATGTTGGTAGAAAAAAGAAAACATATGACCACTACACCATTGCTTTTGGCAAGCAAATTTATGAAGTCTGTGTATTTGGGGGACAGTATAAGTCTCATCTAATATTGCCTTTTCCTAAGTGTACTAGAAGCCATAGTACTGACAACAAAAGGTGCTATTGGTTCACTTCCTTTTAAGGTTCTTTCTTCATTTATATCCACATTCTCTGAGAGTTGCCCATTTATCTATAGTGGTGGACCTTACTGCCATCTTTATTCTGTGTTTCTATCCTCATGGTGCTAGCCAATTAGACCAAGGATGAGGACAACTGACCCATTGAACCCAGCTTACTGGCAGGCCACTGGCAAATCAAATTCTATCTAAAGACCCTCTGAGACTAAAAGGGGCATTGGGAACTCAAGAAAGCCCCCCCAAAAATCCTCCCCTAAGGGATCCAGAACTTTCCTGGTTCCCATTCTCCAGAGGCCTTGTTTGTGTTTCTCTAAATTCTGTAAAAGACTTCTGCTTGTGTCCACTTAATTATTTCTAGGTTTTGCTTATGCTAACTTGAGTCTGATTCTGTTATTTGAAGCCAAATGATTTTACCAAGACTAATTTCAGTCCCAGGATTCCAGTAACATTGAGAAAGGAGAAGCTGATGTTAAATGTAAGTGATTTTAGTGTTCTCAGGATGTGGCCCTTGCTGGTTGCATTTCCTAGGCTCTGAGTTCTTCTGTCCATGGCTTGCTGTTGAGTCTATCATTGATCCCAATAGCTCTGAAATTCTTGGGTCTTTCAAGGCTTTTGTTTGAGTGAAGTTGTGTCAGTTATCAATTGCTACAGGAATGCTGCATAATTGGTGCCACTGGAGGGTTGCTTAAGCCATTCTGCTTACCTTGACTGGAGTTGATATATAGAAAGACAACATAGGAGGAATTATAGGATTAGGAAGTATTGGAAAAATACTTCCATATTAATGCAAAATTGGAGGCAATATTAAAATATATCAATGGATTGATTAAATAAATTGTGTGAATGGAATGCTTAGGAAAAAGTTACTCATAATATATCAAGGAATAAAAAAGCTGGCTTCACTCTCTTATAATAAGAATATAGGGTGAATATGGAGACAATTAAACTTGAATAACAATAAAAAATAATATAACTGTGTAGTGTACTGTCCCTAAAACAAACTTGAAGAACAGAGTGTATTTCATAATCCCATTGCACATATAAATATATAAAATAATAAGCAAACTGTTAACCAGATTATAGAAAGACTTCTATTTTCTCAAATGGACTTAACTGCTATTTATAGAACATTTTACCCCAAAGAAGCAAAATATGCATTCTTCTCAAATGCTCATGGATCATTCTCAAAGATAAACTACATGTTAGGACACAAAACAAGCCTTAACAAATTCAAGAAAATTGAAATCATATCAAGCATCTTCTTGGATCACAATGGCTTAAAACTAGAAAACAACCTCATGAAAAAAACTCAAAAACACACAAATACATGGAGGCTAAAAAACATGTTATTAAATAATCAATGGGTTGACTATGAGATCAAAGAACAAATCAGAAGTATCTGGAAACAAATGAAAATGACTACATAACAACCCAAAACTTATGGGACACAGCAAAGGCAATCCTGAAAGGGAAGTTAATAGTGATACAGGCCTATCTAAAGAAGATAGAAAAATCTCAAATAAACAACCCAACCCTACATCTACAAGAACCAGAAGAACAACAACAAACAAAGCCCAGAGCAAGCAGAAAGAAATAATCAAGATCAGAGCAGAATGAAATGTCATAGAACCCCCCCCGCCGCAAAAAAAAAAAAAAACATTTCAAAGGATGAATGAATCCAGGATCTGGTTCTTTGAAAAGATAAAGAAAATTGACAAACTGTTAATCAGACTCATCAAAGAGAAAGAGAGAGAGAGAGAGAGAGAGAACCCAAATAAATAAAATCAGAAATGAAAGAGAAGTAACAACTGATATCACAGAAATACAAACTATAGGCCAAGAAATTGGGCACCTGGGCAAAAATGGATAAATTTCTAGAAACATGTAATCTTCCAAAACTGAATGAGGAAGAAACAGAAAACCAGAATAGACCAATAACAACTAGCAAAATTGAAGCAGTAATAAAAAATTACCATTTTCTCTTTATTATCTGAGCTATTTACCATATGCGTATATTGTTAAAATAACGCTCGAGATTTTTTACGGGTTTTTTAATTGCCCTCCAAAAGTCTGAACTGGTTTTCACTCACTTGGACAAGTAGCTCTTGTTACTCAAAGTGTGGTCCTCCAACCAGCAAGAGATGCATCCCCTGGGAAACCAGAAATGCAGATTTCCAAGCCCCATACCCACTGAATTAGAATCTGCGTTTTAACGTCATCAGCAGGTGATGGTATGCACAGGTTAGTCTGAGAAGTTCTGAGACAGAACAGACTCCTTCCTCTCTCTGTGCCTGTTTTCTGTCTACTCACTGGTCCCTTTCCGTTATAATTTTCTAAGATCATTTCTCTGTAGGTATCTGCTGAGTCCCTATAAAAAACAGCTGACAAGATCAAAGTATGAGCCCTCTGATTGAACAACCCCTTCATCCAGCAGCTGGACTCAGGTAGCACTGGGGCAGCCTCGCTCCAGGTCAGGAGGAAGCCCTGGTCAAGAATGCTGGGAGCTTCTCCTGGTCCTAGGGCGGGCGGGCAGTCAACTCGACCAGAGTGACCGGCTCTGGACAGTAACAGGGCGGCAGGAGGCGCTGCGAGAAACTTGAAGACGGTACCGCACAGACCCAGCGGGATGCAGGACGCAGGGTGGCCTTCGGGCGGCAGCAAGCACTGCGCTTTACCACCAAAAGACGCACGCAGGACGCACCAGAGCGTAGAGTGGACGCAGGGTGGCAGGAAACGCTGCGGTATCTTGGCGGGCTCCGGGCTGCAGAGCAGCTTCGGCAGCCTGGAAAATACACCTGGGCGGGGCAGGTAGGGGCAGGCCAGAGGGTGGGCCTGGGGGCGGGGCCAGGCGAGCCTCTTAGAAGCCGGTGGCCACTGCCGCCCAGAGATGCTCGCGCTGTGCCCGGAGCTGAACAGAGCGTGACGTGATCGTGCACCGTCTAGACCCTGAGCCTTCGGAAACGAGTGAGGTGAGTCCAGTAGGGTCTGGCCGCACCAGTTCGGGGTATTCAGGCGCCAGAGCGGCCACGGGGCCCCTCGGCTTCCCGGACTCGGTCCGCGCGCTGGGTAGCTGTGAGCGCCTCAGTTTGGGGATGCCTCCAGGTAGCCGGGATGCTGGGGCACGGTTACAGGTCATTTCGATTCCTGCTCCCTGGATCTGCCCATGCCGTGGCCAGAGACACACAGCTGGCGAGAGGGGTTTCTGAGCTGCTCAGAAACTGGGCCCGGGATCCGGCATTGCACCTGCCTCTCTGCCCAGCACCTACGCAAACCCCTTCCCAGCCCGGGTTAGACGCACGAACTTGGCCGCTTTTGCTCCTTTTACCCTCCGGAGTGTTTTCTGTGGGGTGACTGCAGTTGCAGAAAGAAGCAAACACTTTACGCGGGTTGTTAGGATTCTCTCCGGCCGCTTCAACCCGAGCTGTCCATTGGCCTCAGGACGACGTCTGAGGGCTCTGCTCTGGTTGGGCAGGGGTTGCACAGTCCCCCCGGAGGAGCTGGGGTCCCCTGAGGGTCGAATTTCCTCACTGGTATAGCGGATAGTCAAGGTAAGGGGTGTGCGAGAGTCACCATCTTGAGCCAGGACTCTGGAATTTTAAAGGATCCTTTCTACCCCTGTGACCTGGGACAAGTTACCTAACCTCTCTGCACCTCAGTTTCCTCTTCTGTGAAATGGGGATAGCAGTAGTATCTTATATAATTATAGTGAGGATTCAAGAATGTAATGTGTAAAAACAGCTGAGTAGGATGCCTGAGGGAAGAGTAAGGGATCAATAAATGATCAATGCTATTATTGCTTCCAATAGTAGTAGTAGTCATCGTCATTGTAGTAGTATTACTAGAGGACTCTGGGGTTCAAATCCCAGCTCAGCCACTCTCTAGGGTGACCTTGGACAAGCTACTTAACCTGTCAGTGTCAGTTTTATTCGTATAATGGGGGTAATCATGTTACCTACTTCAGAAGGCTGTTGTGGAAATTAAATGTGTTAATGTCTGTAATGTGCTTAGAAGAGTGAGTGCTGTGTGAGGTACAAATTCTCCCACAAAAGTATCCTATTTAATCAAGCAGTACAACTTAATAGTAACTACAAATTTGCTTTGCTTTGAAGTTGGGATATTATTTGTGCAAACATCTATCTGTTTTTTGACAGGCAAGGTGCGTTTCCTTCTTTCCCCTGTGGTTTCACTGATATTGGCAGGTGATCCATTGGACCCAAGGTCAGTTCCGGAGAGGGGGCTAATGAAGGGACCCCAGGAGTTGTCTTCAGCAAGAAGAAGGAGCGTTGGAGACAGCTTTCAGAATCACAGTTTCCGTTGAACATTCATAGAGGAGAAACCTTTTATGTGGCAGGACATTGAGCCTGTAACTAGGTTTTTAAAATGAACTCTTACTAACTTTTTGCCTTTGGATTATAATGAGAGAGGAGGTGGAGATGGGCAATATTTTAAATGACAAAATAAATTATATTCCTCTTGCCAAGAGGCTAATAGCATAATTTTTAGGATCAGAGATTGTTTTCTTCCTGTCAGCAGGATCATGTGTGTCTGTGGAGGTTTCAGAGTGGTCCGGCTGCTCTGGACCTCTCACCTTCATCCCGGCACTCTAATTCCTTTACATCATAAACCTGAAACCCACTAGCATCATAAGTGTGAAGGCCTCCCAACTTTGCCCTAGCTCCCATTTTCAGACAATATTCCTTGGGTTTATGGGGAAGAAAAAATAACTAAATCCAGAATCCTGCCCGAAGAACTTAGTGGAGGAAACTAAGGTCCTTGTCCCTTGGGTAGCAAGCCTTTGGGTAGCATGGGGACCCTCTGTATATCCTAGAGTATGTCTTCATTTGCTTCTGTCACCAATGTAGGCATAGGGGACAGAATTTCCATATATCCTCCACCTCCATACCAGTAGGAAGTGATCACATTATCTGTCCAGCTTTGGGAAATCAAATAGCTCAAAATCTCTTCTCTTTCCTTCCCCACTTTAGTCCCAGGAGCTGTTAATTCACTGCCGTGGGTGGGCACAACACCCAGCACAATCTCGGCCCTCACAGCCATATATCATTGTTCTAGTCCAGCTCCTTCACTTAACAAGCTGTATGATCTTACGCAAATTACTCCACTTCCCTGAGCTCGTTTTCCTCATATGTAACATAGAAATAATAATAGTATCCCTGAATCTACCTTGGTGGGTTGTTAAAACTTGAAATGAAATATATATTGTGTATGTATATGTAGAAAGACTGTGTGTATTTATGAGACCATATGTATTATAATCATGAGATGACCCTAGATACATACACATATATAAATTCATTTCTAAAAAGAATGTCATTTCATGTTGTAAATTTTCCATAATTGAGATGCATCATGTACATTGATGAATGTGGTAATTTGCTTTCCAACACTTTCTCCCAAACAAAGCTCTTATTAAATCAAAGTGTATTCTATCTTAGAATCAAGGAACTATGGCACAGCCCCTGGCAAATATTAGGTGACCAATAGGTGTAGGCTGTTGTTGTATTACATGCCCTAGAAACACTAAGAGCTTGACTGTAAAGAGAAGAAATTAAGCAGAAATGAAACAGAAACTCTCCACTTTCAGTAAAACAGCTGAAGGGCTGGGAAAATAGGGTGGGAAGGGATTGAACATGATCTAAGGTGGCTGTCGGGAAATGCTCTTGGCAGATTTTATCTGTCAGAATCAATTTGCAAGATGTTTGCACTGTGCCAGACCCTAAGCTGGGCACCAGGGGGCAGGATGAGCTAGGACTGCTGCCCTCCTGGAGGTGACAAGGAACAGGGGTAACACTAGAATCACAGTAAAACATGCTATGAGGTGCAGGGGCTGGCACAGTGGACCAGAGGGCCCCTGCCTGAAGCACCTGGTGAAAGCTTCTTCAAACCTGTCCCATGATTCACAGGTTAAACCTCCAGCCTCCACACACTGGGCCTGGGGTCCACAAGTGGAGGAGGCAGCTCTTTGGCAGCTGTGGTGGCCAAAAAACAAATACCCTGGAGAAGAGGCCAAGGCCTCAGAACGCAGACTGTCCAGCCCACAAAGGAAAAAAGCAAAGCGGCCTCTGAGGGCACATGGGCGCTGGGCCTGCATAGACATGCCAGCAGGCCTGGGGTATGTGAGCTCACGTGCTGTTCTTCTCTGCCCCTCCAGCTTGCCTGCCCTTCCAAGTGCCATCCTTAATATGGCTCCTGGAGAGAAGATCAAAGCCAAAATCAAGAAGAATCTGCCTGTGACAGGGCCTCAGGCACCTACCATTAAGGAGCTGATGAGATGGTACTGTCTTAACACCAACACCCACGGCTGTCGTCGCATCGTGGTGTCCCGTGGCCGCCTCCGGCGCCTGCTCTGGATCCTGTTCACGTTGACTGCTGTGGCCCTGATTTTCTGGCAATGTGCTCTCCTCGTTCTCTCCTTCTACACCGTCTCTGTCTCCATCAAAATCCACTTCCAGAAGCTGGATTTTCCTGCAGTAACCATCTGTAACATCAACCCTTACAAGTAAGAGGCAGGAGCAGGGGCCTGGTGTGGGGTCATGCCCTCTCTGGATGCCAAAGGCCCTCCTTGAAGGTGACACACTCTAGCCTGCAGACATGCTCGTTAGAAATTTGAGTTCATTGCCAATGTTAATAAATTTCCCTCTCCTAGCTTCTAAATTTGTACCAAGTTTTCAGTCTACCACTGTCTTCTGAGGATGGACTGGCTCAAGGAAGGCAGAGGGGAGACTGCAAGAATCAGTTTTGCTTGGAGGCTAGACCTCGGATGAGCTATCACCCCAACCCCTATCTGGACACACACATATGCACACATGTGTACATGCATGCACGCAGCCTAGCTTAGCCATTTCTCCTGAATTCTTCAAGCTCAAACTCTCATGCTTCTGAGATGTAAGCTCAAGAATGACTCAAAAGTGGCACCCACGTGACTTCCAGAAATGTCTCAACTGCCCCAAATCCTCACCTGGGTGAACCCAACCCCACTAATTGAAATCACTGGGCTCTGGGCAGAATCAGCCCTTAATACTGCCCTATCATCTGCCACAGGACTTGTTTTAAATGGGTTACCGGTATCCTCAGAATTATTGAAAACTGGTCTGTGAGGCAGATCAGAATCTGACAGAGTTTGTCAGAGCAGGTATAGGGTAGAGAGAAAGGAAGAACAAGGGAGGAAGACTATCAAAGGGAACTAGCTCGACCAGAATCATCAATGAGTTGACAGCAAAGCTCAAAATCCAAATGAGGTCTAAGACTCATCCTCCACCTCAAAGTCTTTCTTTTTTCTTACTCCACCCCTTTCTTCCTTTCTTCTACCTCTTTCTCTCTCCCTTCTGCCCATTATTTGTTCTCTAATCATCTACAAATTGTCACACACTGTGCTAGGATCTGTGGCATAAAACTGAAGAATCCAAACACAGTCTTTGTCCTAATGGAACTGATGGTGTGCTAGAAGAGTGAAATACTAATACAATGAACACTAATAAAATTAATAATAGTAACCATTTAATTAAATAGGTAGACATAAACTCATTGACCCTTCCCAATAATTCCACTTTACAGATGGGGAAATGAGACACAGAAAAGCTAAATGCCTTGTCCAAGATGATAGATATGGAATCAGGATGGGGACCTAGAACCCAAGTAGACTAGCTCTATCACTGTGCACAGAGCAAGGAAGAGAGAGAAAGGGGAGAGTTAAAAGGAAGGCAAGGATTATTTGGTATTGTGAAAGATGGTGTCATTATGCTTCAGTCAGTCAACTCCTATATCATTCTTCTGTTCTTAGGGTTGTCAAGGTAAGTCACACCTCTTCCCTCCCAGCCCTGACTCAAGGAGAATCAGAGGGCAAGGGCAAGTGTGCTGGGTGGAGTTGGAGCCTGCTCCGTGGGTAGACTCCCATTTAGCAGTGGCTGCATTATGGGAGGAACCTGCAGTCACCACTCCAGAAATGCTAGTTGGGGCAAACTCATCAAAACATCCTGAGAGCAAGCAGACAGTGGTGGTAGAGGTAAAGCCACAGGAAGTCACCCAAGAGTACACAGGAGCTGTCGCTGCTTACTTGAGCTAGCAGTCACATGGGATGGGGCAAATTGTAACAGGCTTGTTGTCTCTGGCCAAGGGGACAGAAGCAGTGGGCACAAGGCTGGCACATGTGTATGGAAACAGCATGGAGAAGTACCAGCTTTATCTCAGAGGGGTTTCCTCTCTCCCTGACTCCTGTTCCCCACCTCGGCAGGTACAGCACTGTGAGGCCCCTTCTAGCTGACTTGGAGCAGGAGACCAGAGCTGCCTTGAAGACCCTGTATGGCTTCTCAGAGATTGAGTCTCATAGGAAACGCCGAGAGGCTGAGCCCTGGAGTTCAGCGTGGGAGGGCACCCAACCCAAATTCCTCAACCTGATCCCACTGATGGCCTTCAGTGAGGGTGAGACCAGCAAGGCCACAGACTTCCTCACAGGGCAAAAGCGTAGAGTCAGTGGAAACATCATTCATAAGGCATCAGATGTCATGCATGTCCAAGAGTCCAAGGAGGTGGTGGGATTCCAGCTGGTAAGTACACATGCTCACGACTTGGGGCATGGGGTGGGCTGGAGATAGTGGGTCTAGAGAGGCTTCTCCTTTGCCATTAGCCCCTTGGCCCCACTGGAGAAAACTCAACCAGTTAGGGTGAATGGGCTACAGGCAACTGAAGTGAATGCAGGCCATCATAAACAGAAAGCAAATGTCTTAGAAGGTGATCAGTAGCTCACGGAGCTCTCTCAAAGGACAGAAGTTAGAGAAAATCCAGGAACTTTGTAAAAAGAAATTATGGAACTTCATTTCAGATACTGCTGCTGGATTAAATAAGCTTCAATTAATTTTAGTCTTCTTGTTAACTCTTCCATAAAGATGGTTTTACATCTCATCTTGGGACAGCTTATTGACCAAGTCCGGGTCACCTGTTGGCTCACAGAGGGTGAGGGCCTTGATAGACAGCCTCAGCAGACTGTAACCACAAAGGAAAATGAGATTCCACCAAAGCAAAATTGGGGAACAGACACCAGAAAGAAGAAAATTAATAATCAGCAAAAACACCCAATGTTTCCAGCATTGCTTGCCTTAATTAAGGGCTCTTACCCAAACTCTCACCTCTACTTCTTAGTCCAGTTTGAGGGGTTCAGAAGAAGCAGCCATTCACCAAAAATGAGTTCCCTTACCTTCTTCAACAAGCTTAATCACCATCCTTTTCTCCATGCCCCAGCCACTACTACAGAAGAACTACATCTCTACAGTCTAGCCTTGAATGCTGATTATGAGACCTCATGACTCCAGTCCCAGATCCTGAAAGGAATGGCCCTGTCTCTTAATCACTGAGACTTTTCAAATTCTTCCTGGGTCCTTTCATAAGATACACACAAGGTTTTTGATACCAAAATCAACCCTTTGATGTCTGCCATATAGGAGTTTTTAAGCCCTGCATGATGAAAACATCTGGGATGTACTACAAGTTCTCCATAAAGCTCTCATTATGATATAATTTATTTTAAGTATATTTTACTGATTATGCTATTACAGTTCTCCCAATTTTCCCCTTTATACCCCCTCTGCCCTGCACCCCTCAATCCTCTAGCATTCCCCCCACCTTAGTTCATGTCCATGGGTTGTACATATAAGTTCTTTGAGTTCTCCGTTTCCTATACCATTTTTTATCTCACCCCATGTATTTTATGCCTACCAATTATGCTGCTTATTCCCTGTACCCACCCGTTCTTCCCCTTCCCCTGCCCACTGAAAACCCTCCATGTGACGTCCATGTCTCTGATTCTGTTCCTGTTCTAGTTGTTTGCTTAGTTTTTTGTTTTTGTTGTTTTTCTTCTCTTTTAGATTCATTTGTTGATAGTTGTGTTTGTTGTCATTTTACTGTTCATATTTTTTATCTTCTTTTTCTTAGTTAAGTCCCTTAAACATTTCATATAATGGCTTGGTGATGATGAACTCCTTTACCTTGACCTTATCTGAGAAGCACTTGATCTGCCCTTCCATTCTAAATGATAGCTTTGCTGCATAGAGTAATCTTGGATGTAGGTCCTTGCCGCTCCTAACTTCAATTACTTCTTTCCAGCCTCTTCTTGCTTGCGTGGTTTCTTTTGAGAAATCAGCTGATAGCCTTATAGGCACTCCTTTGGAGGTAACTCTCTCCTTTCCTCTCGCTGCTTTTAAGATTCTCTATCTTTAATCTTGGGTAACTTAATGATGATGTGCCTTGGTGTGTTCCTCTTTGGGTCCAACTTCATTGGGACTCTCCGGGCTTCCTGGACTTCCTAGAAGTCTATTTCCTTTGCCAGATTGGGGAAGTTTTCCTTCACTATTTGTTCACAGAAGTTTTTAATTTCTTGCTGCTGTTCCTCTCCTTCTGGCACCCCTATAATTCGGATATTGGAATGTTTCAGGTTGTCCCAGATGTTCCTAAATCTCTCTTCATTTTTCTTTTGTTTGAATTCTTGTTTCTTCAGAATTCTCTTCTGGTTGGATGTTTATTTCTTCCTTTTGTTCCAAATCTTTGCTATGAGCCCTGATTTCCTTCCTGTCACTTGGTTCCCTGAATATTTTGCTTTATTTCATTTTGGGTGTCTTTCATTTGTTTTTTTGTTTTGTTTTGTTTTGTTTTGTTTTGTTTTGACCAAGCTCAATCAGTTCTGTGAGTATTTTGATCACCAGGTCTTTAAATTCTCCATCAGATAGGTTGACTATCTCCTCATCACTTAGCTCTCTTTCTGCACCTTTTCTCTGTTCTTTCATTTGGGCCATATTTCTTTGTTCAGGGCACCTGTTAAGTTGTAAGGGGGTCAGGCCTTAGGTGTTCACCAGGGCAGGGCAACCCTCCTTGCTGTGCTGTGGAGCTGCCTGTGGGGGAGGTGCTAGAGAGGGAACAATGCAGCTTGCCTGCTCAGTTCTAGCCCCACTTTCCTACAAACTCTGGTGTAAGACTGGGAGTTTCTGCCACTGCAGCAACCTCCATAGTCCACAGTCAACTCTGAGTCTCAGTTTCCCATTCAGCTAGCCCTGCTCACAAGGTCCACCACCTTGCATTGTTTCTCTCAGCTAGCCTTGCCCTTGCAGTCAGTCCACTGTGGGTTCTTATTGATCTGGTTGTTCTGGTTGACTGTTTCTTTAATTCCTTGGTTGTTGGAGTTCCATACAGTTTGATTTCTGGCACTTCTGATTGTTTATTGATTTTATATTGGTTGTTATCCTTCTTTTGATTGTGTGAGGAAGCAAAGGGTTTCTACCTACACCTCCATCTTGGCCAGAACTCCTTCATTATGATATAATTTAAATGCTGCTCTTGCCAACTACTCTATGAGGTGTTAAAGGGTGAAATTTTCATCAACATTTTGTTGGTGAAGTAATGGATATACAGTGCCTCACCCAAGATCCCACAGAGAAGCAGTGTCAGAGTCTGGGCTACAATTCAGAGTATTTGACTGTGGATCCAATAGGAAATGGTGAGGGTCCTATAAGAACTCAGTAGCAATAATCAGCTGAAGCCCAGATGTGTGGGAACCCTGAAGAAGTTGATTTTGCCTTTTGCCTGATAGGGAGTCACTTCTTCTTCACTGACCTCCTTCTTGGTCCTTAAGGCTTAAGGATAATATCCCTCAGCCCCCAGACATCAGAAGAAGCCCATCCTTGCCCAGGGACCCCTCCTGTTTCCCTGAATATCTGGTCTGGAGTCTCAGTTCTTCATCCTGACAGTCCTTTTGAAGGCCAGTGATAGGGCTAATGGCTTCAGCCTCATGTCTTCTCTTATTCACAGTGTTCAAATGACACATCCAGCTGTGCCGTCTATACCTTCAGCTCAGGAGTCAATGCCATCCAGGAGTGGTATAAGCTGCACTACATGAACATCATGGCACAGGTGCCTCTGGAGAAGAAAATCAACATGAGCTACTCTGCTGAGGAGCTTCTGGTTACCTGCTTCTTTGATGGGGTGTCCTGTGATGCCAGGTCAGGAGAGGAAGGCTGCTCTCTTAGCTCCGAGGACCAGTGGCTTTGAGCACTGGGCCCCTTGCAGGTACCTGCAGCTCAGCTGTAGGTCTTGTAGAGAAATAGTGTTCTTCCAAGGGGCCCTGCCCTTTGGAAAACAGTTTATACAGGAGCTAAGGTTTAGAGTCAGTGAGGGGGGTAGAGATGGTGTAGAGTCAAAATATCCTTAATCCTATTAAATTACTCATAAACACAGAGTAGCAGATGGTGTACATAAAACCTTGTATATTGCCATCATGCATACCAATGATTGAGAACCACTGATCTAGCATGGAGGGAGGAGGGGAGGGAGAAAGGTCTATGATGTGATTCCTTCTCTGAGGATTGTGTCCTGGGACTGGGGATTGGAATGGAAAAATGTCAAGTGTTGGCTGAGAACTTCAAGAGTAGAGGAATTTAGGGCAGACATATGGTACAAGAAATACCAAGTCAGGATGGAGAAGGAGGTGAGAGGATTAAGGGAGATAACAAAAAGCATAGAGTTGTTGTACATCAATGTGTCAGCCTGGATGAGAGGCCTTGTTTGTCATTCATGCGAAGAAACTTGGGGAAAGGGAGTCCTCTCTATCATCCATTGTTCACAAAAGAGAGTTGGTGCGGTTAGCACTGCCCATTCATTCTGACCTCTGCTCCAAAGCACAAGCAATTCCCAGTACAGCCCCTTCTGACCCGTATTCTTCCTCCACAGGAACTTCACACTTTTCCACCATCCAATGTATGGGAATTGCTACACATTCAACAATAAAGAAAATGAGACTATCCACAGCACCTCCATGGGGGGCAGTGAATATGGTAAGGAAATCTGCCCTGAGGAGGTCCTGGACAGCTAGACAATTGTGGGTGCTTGAGTCTTACAGAAATGCAGGATCTCTACACTTGGCCAGAAACCAGGGACAGAATGTGCCCTTTTGCAGTGTTTCCATCAGCATCTATGTTGGTTCCTTCTTTATTGATATCTTTTCCCCTTTTTAATGTCTCCTGTCTGCCTTTGAGAGAGCAGTAGCAACATGACTGGGATTTCTTCTCCTGGGAATCCATTCTAGTTTAAGCTAGAGTGAGTAATGCTGGGCTGGCAGCTTCCAGATGGACTTAAACCCAGATATGCTGAATAAGAGATTAGGGAGGCAAACACTGTATCTTGAGCTTGGTTAAGATGACAGATTCTGGAGCCAAAACTCAGCTCTGCCACGCACTGTGTGACCCTGTATACGTTACTGCACTCATCTACAGAGTGGGGACAATAATAATAGCTCTGATAGGAGGTCATTGAGAAGACTGAAAATGTGCCAGCCACTTAGAATAAGACCTGATCCACACTGGGTTAGTCGGCTAGGGCTGCCATGACAAAATACCACACCTCTCTTCCTGGCTTTCAAGTCAGCCACCTTCTCACTGTGTCCTCACATGGCCTTTTCTCTGTGGGATGCAGAGAGAGAGAGCTTGCTCTGGTGTCTCTTCTTCTTCTTACCAGGACACAGTGCTATGGGATTAGAGCCTACCCTCATGATTTCATTTAACTTTAATTACCTTCCTAAAGGTCCTAGCTCCACATACAATCATATTGGGGGCTAGGGTTTCAGCATATAAATTTGGGGAGAAGGAGACTCAATTCAGTTTGTAGCACACATAAGAGATGCAGTGAATCCTAGTTGTTGCTGTCATTAGTGTGATTGGCAGCTCTCTACCACTGCCAATGCTGTCACCACCACCAATAGTATCATTACTGCCTCCCATGCTCCTATGTCTACTGCTCCACACCTAGGTCTATAGGGAAGGCAGGAACTCAGCAGACTGGGCAGGCTTATCAACAAAGAAGAATTCTTGACAGGTCCTAAGCAAACTGAATACAACTGATATACAAGATCCCTAGCCTTTGTTACTTTGCAGTCTGGGTTCTTACCAAGTCTGCAGGAAACCATAATTCAGGGCACATACCTCAGTGGGAAGAAGTAGTCTGGGAACTGGGAGTGAAGACTTGCACAGCCCTGGTCTGCTCCATGTGGGCTGTGTGACATTGAACAAATCATTTTCCCACTCTGGGCTTCAATCCCTTTATCTACAAATTGGAAAAGTCAGAATAACGCTCAAAGTTTTCTTCTTTCATCCAAGAGGTCCTGTTCATTCACTCATTCATTTACTAAACATTGACTGAGTATCACTGTATGCCAGTCCCTCTTCCAGGTGCCAGGAAGGCAGCAGTGAACCAGACAGATACCATGTCTGCTTTCAGGAAAGTTGCATTTTAGTAAAGAGAGACAGATAACAAATGAGTGAACAAGCACATAGACATTTTTCAGTTATAAATCCTGATGAGTGCTGTAATGGAAACAAAGCAGCAATGCTGAAGAGAGAGGCACTGGGGTCAGGATGAGTTTGGTTTCAGATAAGGAAGTGCAGAAAAGTGGATTGTTTAAGGATGAGAAGATCCATGTTAAGGTCTACAAAAGAGTATTCTAGGCACTAACAAGTATAAGACCCTGATATGTTCTTAAAACAGAAAGAACAGTGTGCTTGGAGCTTCTGGAGGACCGGGGAGAGTGGGCCAAGTAGGAAGAGGTGGGGAAGTGGTGACAACAAAGCCTTGACAGCAAGTTGGGCTAATGGGGGCTAATGGATTTTATTCCATGGCATTTCATCTAGTGGGATGCCACTGAGGGTTTTAGGCGAGGAAGTGACCTGATTGGGCTTCTGTTTTCAAAGGAGGGGCAAGAAGTTAGTCCAGTGATCAGATACACCATCAGTGTTTCACCTCTTCACTGAGAGTTCCAGCAGCCACAGCACTGGAGTGTGCTCAGCAGAGCTCCCCACCTCACAGGACCACGTGGAGATGCATCTCTTGGGCAGAGTAACAGTTCCCTTAATTTCAGCAGAACTGTGGGACTGACACTATTTTTGATCCCCTATTTTGAGTAAGTCAGGCACAACTCCTCCCTTTGTGGAGCTTCCAGTCCAGCCTGGTCTACCTTTCACGTGTAGGAATGCCTGGGCCTTGGTTGTGAGACTACCAAAGCAGTGAGAGAGGTAGGCTGTCCCAGGGTATGTTCTCCCAGCCTTTGACCACAATGAGCCACCTTATCCTCCCAGGGCTGCAGGTCATCTTGTACATAAATGAAGAGGAATATAACCCCTTCTTGGTGTCCTCCACCGGCGCTAAGGTGATTGTCCATCGACAGGATGAATACCCCTTCATTGAGGATGTGGGCACAGAGATTGAGACAGCGATGGCCACCTCCATAGGGATGCACCTGGTAAGACAATATTCTGATTTCTGTAGACTTGGTGAGAAGCACAGATTTTTTTCAGGGACAACCAATGAGGTGCAGCTTATGAAAAAGAGTATTGGTTTCAAAAGGCAGCATGGTCTTATATTTTCCAAAGGTTACCCCACTGGTTGTTCCAGCAGTTACACGAAAGGCTGGCTTTGTATCTTGTGTGTGGGTGAACAAGAACAGGATACCATCTAGGGAAAGAATTGAAGGAATCGCCCTTGTTCCAAAGACAGACACCAGCATTTGTAGAACCTGTGCTGGATGTGTGAAGCATCAGATACTAACTATATGACTGTAAATAATATAAACAGAGCAGGTTAACAACTTTCTTTAT